>VDFB02287595.1:0-79567 GCA_007258455.2 Sequoia sempervirens
ATAAATTTTTCAATAAAAAATTTGTTTTAAAACTCCTTTGTTCTGTAATATCCAGAACGAAATTTTAACAGGGAAAATTTTATTTAAAAAAAAAAGAACTCCCAGCCAATAGCATATAAATTTATATGCCACAATATATATATATATTGGGAAAATTATCTACATAAATTTACACAACCAAAACTTAATTTCTAAATCATAATGGAAATTTCTCAAATCCAAAACACAAGGTTTTTTTATTTCATTTTGTTTCTTTCAAATTTCTATTGCTAAAATTGAAGATTTCTATTGCAAGTTTTGATTTTTCAACAACAATCTAATTTATTTTCAAGATTCAAACAGGGTTTCAAAACAAGGATTTACAAGCAAGTTTTAAACTAAAAATGCAATTTTCAAAACAATAAACATGAAGGAACCTATGATGAGAAGTTGGAAACAAGAGCTTGAAGAAGAAATCCGGTATTGGGCTGCAAAGATCTTTCCAAAACTTCACTCTAATCCAAAGTGCAGCAAAAAAACATGAACTCTCCTTTCAATTTTCTCACAGCCAAATTTCAAGAATGCAAAGCCTTCTCTATTTTCTCCCCCAAATTTGGTCAAATATCCTAAAATATCTTATCCCCATAGTTATTGCAAATTTGGGGATATTTTCATTTTTTAAAAATTTAAAACAAAATTTCCAAATAAATTTCACACAAAAATTTTTACAAAAAGAATTAAAAATTTTGTAAAGAAATTCTTTTACCTGTTAATTTTTGAAAAGTGCAATTTAAAACATATTTTCATTTTTTTTAATTTAAATCTAAATATCCAATAATGCCAAAACAACTAACTTAATTTAATTTATCACCATTAACTTAATTAATCAATAAATAACTACATTTTCAACATTACAACCAGATAAATTTGATCAACAATTTAACTACACAAGCCATTTATTTACCTTTATAACTTGAGATTAAATAATAACCAAGATGAATGGACAACATTAAAACAACTAGACTTGACTACAACCCAACGACACACTATGGCCAGGGTGATGACTTGGCACATAAAACCTAGCTACTATCTCCCAATCGATTACCGTTGGTCAATGGACACGCTCAAACCTGTGAAATCAGGTGGAGTCGATGTCTTGTACCTATCAACCTGCGAACAAAGAGTACATCGAGCATGCATATACATGATATAATAAAACACACCGTGAAGAGGAAATCTCAGAATCGTAGGACGATCGCAAGCGAGTGGTACAATCCCGTCCCCTTCACCAATACAATATCACTAACTGACGAATCTAACATCAATAATATGATCAAAAG
Source organism: Sequoia sempervirens (assembly GCA_007258455.2). NCBI lineage: Eukaryota > Viridiplantae > Streptophyta > Pinopsida > Cupressales > Cupressaceae > Sequoia > Sequoia sempervirens. Next base: position 1,320 of record VDFB02287595.1, read on the forward strand.
CATAAAACATCATTAAATCAAATATCTGCTACATTAATCCAAAACATGCCATAAAGATAACATCAGAGTAAAATACCATCACATTAAAATATAACATTTGCATCGCTTAACAGTTTGTGATCAAATAATAACCAAGTACCAAAGTCACAGCATAACAAAAACAACATAACAAAGAAAAACACTGCACGAACAAAAGAGCCAAAATGGAGGGATGTTACACGGATATTATTCACAGGAAATATTATGGCTTTCATATCTTCTTGAAAGCTTCTTCTGTAACTTTTCCTTGTTGATGAATATAGCAATTCCTATTTGCAGATCTCTTGCATGGAAGGTGTACTTGTTTGTTGTTTGATCTTGTGGCTTGTGGTTTTATGCTTGTTTCGCAATTCTAACACTATTAAGGTTGATAAGGAGGCTATAGATAGCCTAACACAGATAAATTATGATGACCAAAAAACCCTTTAGACATAATTCGTGGTAGTTGTATAGTTACATGGGTGGTATAGACACCTAAAAGTTGACCATTCTTGACCACACTTGAATTCACCTTGTCCTGGCCATTAATTAAACAAATATTTATTATTTATTTAATTAATTTATCCATCACCTTTATCCCACCTTATCCTAGCCATTAATTAATTAAATATTTATTATTTAATTAATTAATTTATCCATTACCCTTATCCCTCACCTTTAATTAAATAAATCCATGTATTTAAGTCTAGTCTTATCCCAAAATCCTCCAACTAAATCAATTAATTGATTGATTGATTTATGCTAATTAATCCTCATTGCTTTTTCCTCGAATATTTAATTATATTTTATCCCTCAATCCTTATTCATATAATCCTATCCATTAAATTCATTCACACGGATCACAATCTAAACTCTTCATCATGTGATAAGTATCCCTCCCACCTTTATCCTCTCACATGTGAGAGGATGCAAAATTCAAACCTACCTTTTACACCTTTATCCCTCATGTGACACTTGTCACATGACTACAACTTTGATCCAAACTCTAATCCTTAATCAATCCTAGCCATCCATCAACCAATCCATCTAGACCTTTGATTTCCCTCATGGAAATTCTATAAATGAGAGGCCTCTCATCCCATTTGAGTAATAATATTCTCTTATCATATTTTTACACTTCTATATTTTCTATCTACTTCTTCCATAGCCTAGCTAATCTCCCACCATCTCAATCCTACTATCATGTTGTTGGTTTCATGAGCAACCATGTTCTTCCATCCCCATACACATCAAAAGAGAAAATCAATTGGAGATAGGGTACACTCTACTTCAACTCTATCTAAAGAGAACAAAGGGTTTTAGGTGAAGTTATTGTGTGTTTGTTATATTATCTTCTATATTATTTACCTTTAGTATTTTCTTGTCTTCATTTTGGCACACCTAGACCCTTGTCCTTGAATCTTACATTTTTATCAAGTTTTTATGAATTTTTTAATATAGGTTCCAAAATGACACTTATGCTCTATGTTTTCACACTTTTGTGTCAAATATATGTTTTTTCTCTATATTTTTGTGATTTTGTTTCATATTCATGCTTTTGATCTATGTTTTTGCACCTATATTTCCAAATCCACACTTCTACTCTACAACCTGCACTTCCACCCTACAATTTTGCACTTTCACTTTGTAAACCTACACTTTTGTCCTACAAATTGGTGTTTTTACTTCTTCTTTTTTTCCTTATTTTATGTTTTGGTTTTTATACATCTCTACCTTTTTGGGTTTTTAATCTATCTTTTTAATCTCTTGGATATTATCTTTTGTTAGTTAACCCCCCATTTTGCAAACAATCTAACCCTTTCTTGCAAGTGTGGCTTCCCACTTCCAAAATCACACTTTCACCCTATAGATCAAAGATTCCATCATTCATTTGTACTTTTCATTCTAAATTCACACTTTAGCTTTGTATTCACACTTATGTTTTATTTCTACACTTATGCTCTATAATCTTACTTCTATTTTGTTTGTGTGGTTCATTCTATCATTCTTTTTCTACTTCTATCAATGCAAAAAAAAATTCATTGCACTTTTTTTCTATCATTGTTCTTTTCCTTTTGTCATGATGCTTCTTATTCTATCACCACGCTTCTTATGCTCATGTTGTCGCACTTCTACTTCTATCATAATGAGCTTCTACTCTACAATCATGCTTTTGGGTTGTTGCTACATTTTTTCTCTACAAAATGGTGCTTAAGATATTAAGGTGAGAATTTATTTTTATGTTGTCTATTTATTCTTTCTACTCTTCTATTTATTTATTTTTAACTTTTATCTTATCAAAAAAAATTCCCTCGGGGGTTATGCCTCCAAACCCACTTTAGCAAATGGTTGCATCCATCCCCCTACACCCCTATTGGTGGGGTGAGTGTCCCAACTCACATCACAAAAAGGGTCCAAAATTTTTATGGTTGTCTCAATGCTAACAATCATTTTCTTTTATCATTTTGGTATCTAACCCTTTGTGCAACTTGAAATTTCTTGTCAATAAAAATCACAAACTACTAACATTTTTCTTATAAATTTTCTTGTCCAAGACTTTCTTTCTTCAACTAATATAGGAACAATTATTTTCTAAAGGTTAATAAACTTTTTTTGTCATGTCTTTTGGTGAATGGTGTGTATGCTCTCCCTTTGCACCTTTTTGTTATCTTGAAGATCAAAAACATCATTTACTCTCTTTTCTTTTCTCTTCATTGTTATCCTGAGGAACCCAATGTGTATATGCTCTCCCATTGCACTTGTGTGATCTTGGGTGACCAAAATCACATAGATCATTCCTTCTAGGAGGGTTTCCTATGGATTTGGTCACCCTAGGGGATGACTCAAATCTTATGTTATGGGAAAGTATAAATAGTGGGGCGTGAATTGAAAGACATCCCTCTTGGAAGTGGAATCTTATCAATTTGGGCTAAGCCTCCAAAAAGATTATACCTTATAGAAGTTAAGGTTGAGAGTGGGTTACCCTCTCCTCCCATGTGTTTGGAATTATTCCCTTTCATCTACGAATTTTTCCTCATGTACCCTTGAGGTATTTAGAGGACTCCCTAGCAACCTTGTTCATCCTAGTTGAAGACCTTTCGGTCGTTATTCCTTATGGTGCACTATTGTTGGGGGGGAATTTCTCACATGTACCTCCATATTGTGAGATATAGTTCACTTTTGTTAAGGCTAGTCCTCCAAGGTAAAGGGTGTAAGGTGGCATATTACCTTGCATTCCCTAGCTATCCATTCATGTGGTAGATGGTATTAATGAGAAAAATGTCACCATTCTAATTGAGTGGAGACAAAAGTTTCCATTGTGATTCCACAAGGAATAACACTTCCACTTGAATAATATAGACTTTCCATGTGCTTTGTGTGTCTTCTTGTGCTAAACTATTACATATCTATCAATTCAATTCCTCAAGACACTTTTTTTATTTTTGTGCTTTCAAATATATATCCTAATCAAGCAAGGAAAACCTCCACTCAAATCCATTTATCCAATTTATCATCCATCTAAATCACCCAAACCCATTTATCCTCCTTCCAATATAATCCCTTATCCATCCAAATATTCTAAATCCTTCTAGCCTTATACCTCATCCATTAAAATATTTCCAATCCAATCTCCTAGCCAACCTAATTCTTCATCCATCATCCTTAATCTTCCAAAGCTCATCCATATCCAATCCAAATCCCCATCCAATACATCAACTAGTTATAATCCAAAAACTATATACAAACATCATGAATTGGTTTGAAAAAATGGTTATGGAAGTTAAATTATCTATGTCAAACCCCATTCCTCAAACCATACCTCCAATCCAAACAACATCACTATCTGTGACCAATGACATAGTATAGTTTAACTACACTCAATCCATAAGATTCAAGGCATATTTATTCCACTAGGCATCAATCCCAATAAGATATTCAATATCAATAAAAATGAAGAATCCATTAAAACTAACATGCTAAAACAAAAAAGCTTGACAAAAACCTATTCTAAGGCATTGAATCTTATCCTATTGGGGGAGTGGTGTCACATTGATGTGGAATAGTGACCCTTTCCCAATCACTTGGATAATATGAGCCTTTCCAATTGATTTTATTGATTAAACTTGATAGAAACTGATGAAAAATATGAACAAAAACATGATAAAAGGTAAGATGTTTGATATAAATGTATGCAATCTATGCTAAATGTGTACAAGATTCAAAGATGCAAGCCCTAGATTCAAAAATATACTAAATGGATGCAAACTAAGTTACCATGGAAGCCACTAATGGATGCTTAAGCTAATTATGCATGAAAATTAATGTAAAAATGCTCTTAAACATAAAACATGGATGCAAGTGAGTGTGATTTTCAATAGCATAAGTTTACTATTAAAAGATGGATCCCTGTTCAATAGATGCAAAGTCTCTTTATAGAATAGGCAATGAGAAACCAATAGCCAAGATTGAAAGAATCAATCAATGGTCAGGATGGAAAGAAGATGGATGCATGGATCATGGATTCTCATCAAAGGTTGAGAATGCAAGTTGATATTTAATCAAGGGCTCACAATCATGCAAAGAAGCACACTTTCAAAACTTTCTCAAGAAGTTTGTTGAAAGTTTGTTACTAAGAAGAATATTCCCTTTTTTGAATGAGTGTAAAGGGAGAATATTCTCAAAGAATATTCTCATGTAAGTGGATGAGGAAAATTAGTATTTAGCAAATTAAAACAAAGTTTTAATGTGCAAAGGGGAGGGATATTCCATAGGAATGTTCTCTTTTGGAGGAATTTAAGATTTAGCATTAAATAATTTATTTTTTTAATGAAAGGGGTGGGATTATGATGTTTAATTAAATAACTATGATAACTAGGTTTTATTTAATTAAATAAGAAGATATAAGAAGGCTAATTAAATAATTTGCATTATTCGATTAGATAGGATGAAAGGTGAATATGATGGAGAGTGAATTATCCTAATTAGGTTAATGATTAATAGATGACCATGAGGCCTTTGATTAATTAACTAGGTTAATTAAATCAAATAAGCGAAAAGAGGATGGATTTTAGGATGAAATGATGTTAATATATCAGATTCGAGTGTGTGATATCATTCAAGACATTTTTAAGTGTCTACACTATCATACCAACCTTCATTTTCTTACGAGGCTATGCCACTACAACCAACTTATCAATCATACTAGTCCAACTTATCCATGCCTCAAAGTCATCCAATCTTCACCTTTTCATACATCTCACCCCAACCCACTAACCAAGTCAATCCCATAACCTCATACTCATCTACCATATCTTCATCCATGCCACCTAAAAAAACTATATACAATCCCAATCCATCTCCTATTTCTTATCCTTCATCTTCCTTTGACAAGGAAAACCAAACCCTTATCCATGTCAAACCCCATTCCTCAAACCATACCTCCAATTCAACCAGCATCATTATCATACTGACCTTCATTCTCTTATGAGACCATGCCATCACAACTAACCTATCAATCATAAAAATCCATATTATCCATTCCTCAAAGTCATCCAATCTTCACCTATTCATACATCTCACCCCAACCCACTTACCAAGTCAAACCCATAACCTCATACCCATCTACCATATATTTATCCATGCCACCTCAAAAAGCTATATCTAATCCCAATCCATCTCATATTCCTTTGATAAGGGAAACCGAACCCCCATCCAAATTTCCCCTCCAACCTCATCCGCATCCAATTCCCCATCCCTACGTCCCTATTATCCCTCACCTACATACACTCCCCATACAACATCTATACCTCTATCTTCTCCCTTATCCATATCCCAATACATATCTTTGTACAGTACCCCCATCACCTCCACCCATGATCTAAATCCATTATCCTACTATCCACTAAGATATAGTCCTAATATTCCAATTAATGATAATCGTCCAATTCATAATCCTAATCCTCTATCTAATCCTAATCTTCCATCTAATCCTAACCCATTTACTCCATAATTTTTCCAATGACTATTAACAAAGAAGACTAAATCCCCACCTCCACAAAAAAGTTGTGCAATCATCACATGTTACACATCCATCTCCATCCCCTCCAAATAAAGATAAATCCCAATCCCCTATCCCTCCATCTACCCAAGTTGAATATCATATTCAACCTTCCTCCCCTATCATACCATCCATGTCAAATGAACTATGTCAATCCCTTACTCAAAAGCATGCTATCATAGATGCTTCTCTATCTCCATATCAAGGTATCCCTTCCACTCTACCTGATCCCCTTCCATCTCATAATGAAGATCGAATTATCCCTTCCATCCCATCCATTAATTCCCTTCCACATCAAGATGAAATCACTACCCCCATCTCATGATCCCCTCCTATCCACCCCATCTCATGAACCCTATCGAAATAAATATCAAATCACCCTCCCATTCATGATCCCCTCCCTTCCACTCCATCCAATAATCCCCCTCATGATCACTAGAGTGAGCTTTTATTAGATCATTTTTTCTTGTGCATAGGATGATAACATTTGTCATGATCTAATCCCTTTATCATTTAGGGTTTTTCTTACAAAGCATTCTCCCTCTTTGTATTATTTCATTCTATGAATTTTTCTAGTTGAGAATATAACAAATTATTGTTTGCAAATCTTTTGCATGGAAGGTGTTTTTGTTCATTGTTTGATCCTACATCTCATGTTATTCACAATTTTAACATGGTATTATAGTGTGGATTCAGTGAACGCCTTCTCCATTTTTGAATTTTTTTTTCTCAACTAGGCTTATAGGAGCAAATTTAGAATCTTTATTTTTTTGCAATTTTTGGAGTTGGGCAATTTTTTGGTGCATTTTGGTGCAAAAGGACCTCAACAAATCATTCAAGAGGCCAAATCTATGAATTTTGACCATAAAATTGTCCTATTTCGCCGACAAGAGCTTTTGGGGCAATTTTTTTTATTTGGGAGGTTGTATAACCTCCTAGATGTTGTACCATATTGTAGATATATATATATATATATCACTATTTTTAGTGCTTGGCAGTTAGTCCTAGGTAGCTAACCATCGTGTCTTGCAAACCACAACAATTTCCCAACCACTAATGGTTGTAGAGCCACTAGTAGCTCAACAGACCCCTACCACCTAACTGTCGCTCCACTAGTGGTGGGCTAACGAGGCTCCTTTCTTAGCCCCCACAGTGCCCTTGGTCATATGGGCAACCATGACCAACCAACACCCAGCCTCCATGGGCTAATTATTTTTGACTTTTTTTCAACTTATGTAGAATTGGGAAAATTGTGATAACTTTTCGCTTAGGCATCAAAATCGTGCAAACAAGATATTGTCATAAAGCTAGTTTTGAGCACTATCTAATGGTACTAGTATTGTTCTCAAATTTTTTTACTGGTATATTTTATCACCTATCAAACTTGGATGTTTTCTTTTCACACAACTTTTGACTAGTTTCTTTCTTTTTTTTGCAATTCCAATGACGTTGGAAGGGTCTTTAAGATCTCTTCATAGATATCCATGAAAATTTTCCAAAAAAAATTAGATACATTTTATTCAATTTTTTGTGTTTTCACATTCTAATGAATTATTTGGATGTTTTAGCTCCTGGAAACTTTTTGTTTTCATGGGATGACTTGTTTTAGGTTGTTCTCCATGTATTTTTAGCATTATATCCTATTTAGGTATTTTGAGCATTTTTTTCATGCAATTTCTATTTTGTAGACACACTGAGATAAAGTTCCACTATTGTACATATGTTTTGGATATTTCACACATCTTGTTGTGCCTTTTATACTCACACTATGTTATAAAGTGTGATGGGAGGGTTGTGTAGTGACTTTTTTTTCCATAACACCTTTCTCAAGTGAGTGTCCCTTTCATGAAAACATCAAATCCTCGTGATTCTTGCCTCATGCATGTGTGCCTTCTTTATGAACCCTTTTTTAGTTGCAAATACTTCCATGTGCACATTTAGATGTTCTTGGTTCTCCTTCATGTACTTCTTGGTGACGCAGTTTCAGTGGACCTGTTTATGGATCTTCCTTGTCTACATTATAAGGGGTTTCTACCATTCATGATAATGCTTCCTTGGTTTCCCGTTGAATTGATATATGTATCTAGTTTTTGTTCCTATGTACTAGGCAGATGCAGCGGTTGGTTACCCATGCATTTAGGTGAGATAGAGCAATAACCATATGGACACTCTTGGATTCCTATTTTTGGAGGTGACTTTCTACTTTCATTTGATCAATATTTTTTGAACTATTGGTACCTATATTTTCAACATGTATCTTGCATGGTTGAGTAGTGTCATTGAGGTCACTCGTGCAAGTTCATGTGCCATTTGTATCTTTGATTTCCAGATTTTTTCCTTTGTTTTCCATCTAATTCGAGTAGTTTCGTTGGGGCACCCATGTAGATTATTGTCTTTTTTTATCTTGACCATCATTTTTTTCAAATGAGGTTCTTCATTTCAACACTATATCAGCCACCATTTGATAGTTTTTTATAGATTCTTCATGCTCTAGCGATGTTCTTCATGTTCCTATTATTTTACAAACATTATTTTGGATGCTTTTTTAGTCCCTCATTCACCTTTCTCTATTTTGGAAAGGAGTTTTTCCCATGATATTTTATCCTTTTCTCCAATTGTGAGAGATTAGATTGTTTGTACAAGGGTGCCTTATCATGCCTTGTTTTCTAGGACCTAGCATGCATTATTTTCTTTCTATGTATTCATTTTTTAAGGTTTTTAGCTACTCCCTAAATTTTCACTTAAGGGGGTGTTAGATTAATCATACATTAGCTAATAATTAATTAACATTTAATTGATTATTAGGCTAATTTCATTTCATGCACTTAATTTAAACTTAGGAGTGCTTTTTTTGTTAACTAGAGTGAGCTTTTATTAGACCATTTTGTCTCATCACATATGATGAAGATACTCATCATGATTTAATCCCTTTATCATTTAGGGTTTTTCTTATAAATCACTCTCCCTCTTTGTATTATTTCATTTTGTAAGTTTTTCTAGTTGAGGATATAGCATATTATTGTTTGTAACTCTTTTGCACTAAAGGTGTTTTTGTTCATTGTTTGATCATGCATCTCATGTTATTCATAATTCTAATAGAAAATAATCCCCATGAACAATCCAAATCGACATCCAAACTTGTTAATACAAAATATTCCTGTACTCCTAAGTCCTCCAATCCTCCATCTAATAATCCTTCATCTTCAAAATCAATTTTGGTTCATTATGTTCCAAAATATAGAATTCTAAGTCCTCCATCATCCCCTCACTATATTTTGGGCCCCTATGTCCCAAAATCCACCCCTTCATCTAGTTCACAATTCACTTCTCTACAACTCCACCACCCTTCAATGTGTGTGCCAATATCAGTTTGATAACATTTCTATACATTCATCCACAAGTCTTCCAACACCTCATCCATAATCCAACATTCATCCCCCATCATCCTCCTTTAATCCAAGTCTTTGCATAAATCCTTATCTTTTTTCCATTATGCCACCATTCTACCAATGTCTATGAATATACCTTCAATTGTCATGGTCTATTGTAGTACATCTTCAAGGGATACCATCCATATAACTAGATGCTTGATTCCTTCCTCCATCTCTCTATCATGCATTCATTATCTTCCAAATTCACTTATTTGTAACCTTATCTTCCTCTTTCTCCATCCTTCTATTCCAAAAATCCAAAAAACAAAAAAAATGGAAATATCTAATATATAAAAGAAAATAAATAAATAAAGTGAAGAGAAATCATTCGTATAATATTGAAAACCACTTCTTCTGATACCTAGGGAAAATACCATGATGAAATCCTAGCGAACAAGTTTCATGTGTAATATCCCATGCTCTTCCACTCTATACTTGGGGGCAAGCTTCACACACTATCTTAGCTACCATATCTTCCAATATCTCTTATCCTATCTCATTTTTCTTATCCCATCTAAGTTCATCCTCCCTCTTCCACCTTTTATATTGATAAGACTAAGGATCTTCATAAGAATCATGTATCTTATATCCCTCATCCTATCCACATCCTTCAATATCCTTCATTGCACATCCCTCATACTATCTCCTTCTATCCTATCCAAATGCATCCTCCCTTCCCTCCTTTGATCTTAATGAGGCCAAGGGAAAAATATCCATAAATATCTATGCTATCCTTCCTATAACATCTTATCCTATCCTCGAGTATCCTTCATCCCATATCCCTTTCCTCTCATCTATCTAAACCCCTCATCCCTTTTTTCTTTTGATCTTGATAATCATTCTAGGGGAAAAATATCCTTGCATGCTTTGGAAAATGAAAACCTTATTATTTTGCAGTCTTGCACACACGCCCCACTTTGAGTAGGGACCCTCTTTTCGGGATGTCTTTTGACCTTCGGTTTTATTGGACTTGTCTTTTTGTGGTCTCGAGATGTTGGTCTTGTTGGCTTTGGTCTTGCCCTGAGGCTTGAATTGGTTAAAGTTAAGTTTCAGTGAAAATCCGGGTTTTGACAGGAATCCGGGATTTTCCAGCTCTGGCGGAATTTCCCAGGCGTTGGTTTATTGTTTGTTTCCTGCTGAATTTTCCGAATCCGGATTTCTGTTTGAATCTGGGATTTTCTGGTTCTGGCGGATTTTCCTGGATTGTGCCAAAATCCTGAACTTCGTTAAATTCCTAGTTTCTGTCATATCCACGGAATTCGCATTCACCCAGATTTTCTGCGTATCTTGGTTTTTTCCGAAATTCCGTCCTGGGCTCGGGTTTCCAGTTTTTTCTGAAATGTCTTGTCGTTCATTAATGCTCAAAGTACCTTTGCTCAGACGCGAATATGGATGGATTTAAAGTCTTTTAGGCGTCATTTCAATTTCATTATTCACTTGTTTTTTGTTTTTGCGTCTGAGTGCATTCTTCATTCGTGTTTTGAGCATTGATCTTGAGCCGCTTGCGTGTGGATTGTTTGGGCGCTGGTGTCAGAGTTTTGTTGCTGGGGCATACGGTTTTGGGATCGCTTCTTTGGCTCTGAATTTCATCCAGGTCGTTCCATGGTGAGTTATCGCTGATCTCTTCTTCTTGTTTGCACCATGATTGGATCTCTCGATGATGATTGGTAATTCCCTAGGTCAACCCTTACTTGTTCTATAGCTACGTATGTGTTGAATTAGGGCTCGACCCATTTTCGCGAATCTCCATCACCCGTACTATGCACTACTTTGTTTACCCAATAAATGTCGAATGGGTCAGTATCGATGGGTGTTCGGGGTAGGATTTTGCTCCTAGATGCGTAATTCGTCATAATCTGGCGAGATTGGGGTTTTGGGTGTTTTGCTCGAAACTGTTAAGAGTGGTTAAGCTGTCATGATTTTCATATCTTGCGCTAAGATTAAACTAGTCCCCTACCGTGTGAAGACTTGAGTGCTTTAGATTCATCTTTACGGGTAGTATTCCAAACCCCGAATTAACCCTGGTTTTCATGGCGGGAGGTTTATTCATCAAAATTAGGGCATCGTTGTTTTGCCATGAGGATTAGTCATTTAAAGGTTTTGGAAATCTGAATTCATTTGCATTCGAGGGCTTGTCTATTGGCGTCAATTTTGGGACCATTGGAATCCAAGTGGAGAAGTTTGCATGATCGTTTGATTAATGGTTCGTGTGTTGTCACTCGTCAGGTTCCCGAGGTGTCTGCGGAATTTCTGCGCACCCGGATTTTCCCAATATCTGTCAAGTCCGCGAAGTGTAGAAAATTCTAGAGTATTTGAACTGTCCGCGAAAATCCGTCCTGTCTAGACTTTTTCGGTTTTCCTGCTTGGTTTCATTCTTTTCCATTTTTGAAGCTGGGACTAATGGAGTAAATGCTAGATGATGATTTCTTGCTGCTAATGGATGGATTGCATATAATTGCATACTAGTTTGTCTGTACTAATGATTTATTTGGCGAATGATGTCTTTGCAGCAAGAATCTGTCTGGGTCGGATTTCTCTGAATTCTGCCCCGACTGGATTTTCCCGGTTTACCCCGTTTTCCCGTGTTGCTTTATTTTTTCGGATTTTCAAACATTGATGATTTATGATGGATCTTAACTGCTTTATATGATCTTGTGCTAACCTTTGGATTGGAATATATATGATAATTGGATTCCCATGACATTCTTTTGTGAATGCAGGCTGAATCAAGCAAGGCTGCTGCTGGAAAATCTAAAGGTGATACGGAGGGGTCCTCCATTTCAGAAGCAGAAAGATTAAGATTGGATACTAAGAATCAACTTCCAGAAAGCAAGATATCTTCGGTGTGGTCTGAGGTCTCGGACACCAATGTTGGAGCATGGCGATATGAGGAATTCAAAGAGAGAACAGCTCAGAAGGATCTCTCGGTCCTGAGACAGGGAATGATGAAGTCCAGACTTGTTCATGTGGCAGAGTTCCCTCTTGCAATCCAATGCTATGAGTTAATACTTGAGTGTGCCCGACAGTATGATTTTGACACACAGAGGGTTGTCAGCACCGAAGGAAGAGTCTTAGCAAATTTTAGTCCTATTTCTATTGCCCAAGCCTTTGACATGCCAGATTTTCCTTCTGTGTGCGCCTTGAACATGGACTTGGCTAAAACATACTATGAAAATGAGTCCATTAAAACTCAACAGATGATTAACTCTTGGTTGGAGAAGCCAAAGTCGCACTACTCCAAACTGCCTAAGCAATTGCACAAGATTAAATTCAGATCAGACATATATGATGCGATTACATTCTTAAGCAGAGTAGCAGGTTTGAAGAGTGTTGGAGTATTGGAAAGTTGGATGGTCCATGTGATCAATAAAATTGAACAGGGAACTAATTACCATTGGGCAGGACTTATTAGCACTATGATTGATAAACAGCTGAGGGATGTCCTGGAAACAAAGAGGTTCACCATGTCCTCCTATGTGATGTATGTGTTGGCTAGATTCTACCCATACAGGGGTTTGAATCCAAAAGGGACATTTGGACAAGACATAGTCTATGAGGTATACCCGGAATTGCACCTAGGACACCGGGATTACAGAAGAGCCAACGATGCTTTCACAATGCATATCACTAGGTTGCTTCAAAATGCGAAGCATGTAAGATTATCAGATGGAGCGAAGGAGTTGATAAAGAAATACGGAGCCTGGTTCATTCAGTTTCCCACTTTCTCTTACATTAGAGTTGATGGATGCCCGACTGCTCCATACAGGTTACCCAGGTACCTTACTAATCATATTGTGTTATTGGAAGTTGTTAGACAGATATGTGAATTTGATGCAATTGTCAAAAAGGAAAAGCATAAAACAGGTTTTGGTGGGGATTTCCCTCTTGGAATTGGCGTAATAGAGGTGTGCCCTTCCATTCAATCAGCACATGCAGCAGGTGATGAATTGGCAGCTCATGGTTTTTCTTTCCATTCCAAAAGGACAAATTTTGATATCACCGGGGAAGCGCAGAAAAAGGCCACCAAAGAATACTGCCACAAAGATGACCTAGAAGACTATTGGGTAAATACCAAGGATGATTTTGAGGCAAGGAAGAAGAGGTACTCTTGGCTTCCTGTTGATGTGATTAGGCAATATAATGTTAAGTTAATCCCTGACCAGCTAGAGGATGATGGAAACCTAGTGCAACATCATGCCTATGAGTCGGTTAAGGATAGGTCAATTGGAGAAATAAACTGGAATGATGATGAGATAACTGAGCTGGAGGATCTGATGGCCCCTGTTATGAGATTTACTACTTCATGGTTGAAGCATCAGGTTTGGGAGTTGGAAAGTGAGAAGGTACCCTATACCTTTAATTTGATGGGAAACCTCAATCCTATGTCCACTTTAGAAGAATCCGGGGAAGATGACCCCAAAGGAAAAACTAAAGGGAGCTCACCATTCAAGATAAAAATCAAAGGTCCTAGAGAAAGTGAGCCAAAACCGAAAAGAAAACCAAAAGGAAAGAAAAGAAGTCGAGCTTTGAAGATAGGCAAGTCTTCTGAGGAAGAGGAATTTGAAAAGGCAGAAGAAGAGGATGCTCCTCCGCAGCCAAAGAAGACAAGGACAACTAGAGTTTCAAAGAGAAAAGGTCAAGAAACTTCCAAAGATGAGACTCCTATTGTTGAGGTGGAAAGTTCAGGAGAAAAGACAAAGGTTTATTCAAGGAGATCAAGGACTCCATCCCCTAAGGAGACTATGCAGAAGACGGATCCTCCTCCAAAGTCACCAGTTGTGGAGCGACCTAAGGCTACTTCCCCTTCACCGAGTTTACCTAAATGGACAACACATCAAGAACAAGAGACTAGTGGAGGGACAGAGCCATTCAGGGAGGGAGAACTATTCGGTGAGGCAGCTGAGCTTGAAGTTGAAGAAAAAGAAAAGCATCCTTCTCCACTAGTACAATATGAAGATTCTCCGGAGGGTAGCAAAGGAAACGGATCCCCTGAGAAGGGGGATATCCCTGTTAGAACCCCATCGCCTATGCAAGAGGATGAGCCTAACTTGGGTGATCAAGGTGAGCAGTCTCCTGAGAAAGGAAAGGATGAAATAGTGGAACCGCATGAAGAGGTGAAAACAAACGAAATCCAGGTGGAACCCGTTGTCCCGGATTGGTTAGAGAAAGAGATCACAAGGAAGAAACAAGTTGTTATTGAGGACACCCCTTTGGACTGGGATGAGATGTTATCCAAGATTGGCAAAGGAAAGAATAAAAAGATGGCCAAGGTTGTTTCAAGGATAGAGAGAGATGAAGCAAGTAACAGGGTCATTCACATTGCCACCCCTGCCGCGGATAAGACTAAAGAAGAGGTCACTGAAAAGGATTACAAGGTGCAGACCATCAATCTTGGGTCGGCTTCTGTGGAACAAGATATTGAGGAGTATGAAGGGTCCAGTGCGGTAATAATTGGTAGGTTAAGAAAGGAAACTCAGACTAAGCATGAGCTTAGAAAGGAAAATGAGAGGCTTAGGAAGTGCTTGGAGGATGTAATGAAGCCTCTGCAATCTCTCCACCCCTCTTCCTCTGCTATTCTTGGTTTCTTTCCCAAAGAAACCATTTCTAAAATTGAAAGGATGAAAACCTCTGCCCAAACTACAATAGATTGGTTGAAGAATGTGCAAGTGAGAGGGGATAATGCAATAAAGGATGTCCTTTCGGTTGGAAAGGATGCAATCAGAGCTAAAGATTTGTTGGAACATGTGTTATCCCAGGACAAGGAAGATATTGACCTTTTGTTGCAAAAATCCAAAGTAATCATGGAATATGGAAAAGATCAGTTGGCTTCAGAGGGGATTATTCCTTCCTCCAAACTTAATGAACCTTGCGAATGGTTTGAGGCTTTGCAAATTCGGCAAAAGGCCATGAGGAAGATCCATAAACGGAAAAAGCTGATAGATGGTGACCTAACTGGAGTATATGAGGGTTGCATCGCATTTTTTTAGATTATGACTAGCAGGAGGAAAATTGCTCCTAAATACCTGAGCTTAGAATAGTTAAGGGAGTGGTGGCATGATGTTTATGCTCCAGAGTCTGAGAATGTCATAACAGTGCACCAGTTGGATGATGCAGCAACCTATTTGGCGGTGATGGATAAATACCAGGCTCATAAGGATGATTGGAATAAAGTTGTCAAACAGTCAAAAGAGGAAATTAGCTCCATTGAATGCCGGCTTAGGATCTTGCCTTTGCCACCTGTTGATGAGCTGGATAAGTTATTTTTGAGGGTTCAAGATCAGAACAAGGATAAGGGAGGCGGTGATTAGTGCCAATTTTGAGATTTGTGCTTCCCTATTATCATAGGGCATGTATTGATCTGGGTTGCATTGGGGAATGTGTTTAGGCCGACCTTGATGATGTATCGGCATTTAATGTGTGCCTTATTTTGAAATTCCTTGAGGCCGACTTGTTTTGGCTAATTTTATTTTGTAAATGTTTGGTTGGGCCGACATGTTTTATGAATTCTCTATATAGGCATTCCTACCTCTTTGTAAAAGAGAGATACATAGATATATAGGAGGATAGAAGAGTAAGAGTCAGAGTTCGATATAGTTGAGTTAGAGTAATTTGCAGTATTTAATTCTTGAAGCAAATATTCTAACAGGACAGTGGAATTGTTGCAGCATTTTGATAATCCAATACAATTGAAGGCATTGTGGTTTTTCTGGTGAAATCTCTTGTGTTCGTTTATCTTGCATGGTTCCTGTTGTTCCATCTTTCAAATTGCTTAAAGATTTAAGATTTAGCGTTTAGAAGTGAATTAAGTTTGGTGAATGATGTTTATGATTTCATATTTGGAATGTTTGTAGCAATCTCTGGTCTATACTCCCAGTAACTATCTGATTGTAGTAGGCTGGTGAAGTCAACCTGGACCACATATTTATTTGCGCTGAGTTCGATTATAGATGAATTTCTATAATTTGAAAATCTATGTACCTTAGAAGATTGCACCGTTCTTGTGATATTGCATTGTGGGTTAAACAAGAATTGGTAATTTGTGATTGGTCCATTCCAGATATCTGTCATTGGCATTGCTCATTCTAGGAATAGTTTAGATCTTATCACATCCTTGCACCCCTATCTTTTGCTATTTCCTTATTATCTAGTTAGATTTAGGATTTGAGGTCATCATATTGCAAGATCTGATAAATTGAAGAGACACAGTTTCCTTGTAGTAAGGTCCGATTGTGATTACCAGCATTTCACATTTTATCTAAGTTTTTTATGCATTGTCATGACCTGACACCCGAGAGACCTTGGGGTGATTTTCAGTAATTTGCTATTGAGAATTACCTTTCAAGAGAGATAGAATATTGCATTCTGTCTGAGTTGTTGCTGTGCAGAAAAAACCATCAACAGATTGGCGCTAGAAGGAGGGCCTAAATGAGCACACTGGATCGTTTCTTGAACGCCATCTCTCCTGAGAGATATAGAAGGAATACCAGATCCACTTCAGGAGAAGAAGATTTACAAGAATTACAGTTCCCCTCTAGGTCAAGAAGGACTCGAGAGAGGGGAGAATCATCATCACCCATCCCTTCACCAGCATCATCCACATCTTCACATCCCGAAGTTGAAGCCATACCCATCCCTGAGGCAGTTCCCATTCAACAACCCCAGCCTATTGTTAACCAACCACAACCACCACCCCCGCTTTTACCAATGGCTTTTCTTTCCAATAATCCATCTCCCTTATTCTTCCAAGCCTACAATGTTATGCCCATAAACCCTGAGCACTTTTGTTCAAAATTCCATGTTAATGACCCAAACAGAACTGCAAAAGAACATATAAGGATTTTCCAAACCTGTCTCAAAGACAGAGGTATTGTGCATGAGGATGTTGCCTGTAGGTTGTTTCCTTATTCACTGGGAGAAGAGGCCTTATACTGGTATAATCACCTCCCTTCTGGTTCAATTATTAATTGGAATGATCTTGAGACTGCCTTTTTATAGAAGTTCAGAATACCCATTAGTGCCAATGAGTTATATTTGCAATTCATTAAAGTCAAGAGAGAGGTTAATGAACCAATATCCAGTTTTAATAATAGGTTCCACCGTGCATACACCAGACTTTAGGATCCTTATGTTCTAGATAATAATATGGCCCTAGGAGTCTATTATGAAGCCTTGGATAGCCTTACAGCGACCTTTCTGAAGTGGAGACCTAATCCTCCAGCTAACTTAACTGATGCCTATACAGAAGCTATTAAGCTTAGCACAGATTTGAGACAACACTTGACTGGACCATTGCCTTCTTTAGGACCAATTGCACATCCCAATCAGGTTCAGGCAGTGAATCGGGCTCTTACAAATCATACCCCAATCATGAATCTAGTACCTCAGTTACCTTTGGTGCCACACCCTGGTCCTCCCATGAGCCAGGTCTCCCCTATGATGAATTTTCCCCAACAACAGGTTAACCAGCCTATGTATCAACCACAGCCAAATAGTTTCCCTGCCTATTTACAAAACTCTGAAGTGTTGCATCAGTCTATGGGATCTACTACAATGCATGTCCCTTCTCAGAGTAATCCAAACCAGATCCCATATCGAGATCCAAATAAGGAAATGATTGATGAAATGGCTAAACAGATAAAGAAGTTAAATCTAGAGGTGACCTACCTAAGAAATCAAAATAGCCAATTACAAGCTGCCCAGAAGAGTATGCAGTCCAATCAGAATAGAGAATTTCCACAAGGGCAGAATTTTGATAGAGGGCAGCGTAATGAAAGGGGATTCTATAATGACAGGGGATACAATCATGATAAGGGTTACAACAATGACAGAGGATTCAATAATGATAGGAGACAGAATTTTGATAGAGGACAAGGTAGTGGACCAGGATTTGATAAGAGGCAATCGCAGGGACAGAGTAGGACCTAGAATACAGGACCCAATAATGGAGGAGTCCCCACTCCATTGGATCAACCAGTTAATCAAACCATCCACCAGTCTGCAAATCATCCAGTCAGTCAAGACAAGCCTCCCAGTGGAGTATATATTCTTGAAGTTGTTCTGTCAGGGTGGTGTAGGCTCCATAAGACAAGCCAGCATTCGGAGTTAGAATGTCCTGAGTTCCAAACTGTCGCTTCCATCTTCCAATATGAGGTGGAGAATAATGCAAATGGACAAGAGATCGTTCCCTCTACGCCTTATGACTCTCCTGTGCTAGTATTAAATCATGCTCCCTTTCCAGCTAGTAAGGAAAATATACCAGAAGGAGAATCTGATTCCCATGAAGACAAAACAGATCAAATCTGCAATGGGGATGAGGTGGCTCAGTTATTTAATGAGGAAGCAATAAATGATAATGGCCCCTTTGATAGCAAAGAGGCCTATGTTGAAGAAGTACAAATGTTCCAAAGGCAAGGTCTGAGAGATATGCCTCATAGGCGCCCACAGGCTGGGGGACCTTTCACCACTTCCATTCCTCCAAATAATTTCAATACCCCTCCAGATCCTAATGCCAGCAATAATCCATCCTTCCCACATGTTTCCAGGCAGTACCTTTCAAGGAAAGACAGGCTCAAACTGACCTACAAAAGGAAAAGGTTGTTCAGGCAAGCAAAGACAAGGTGGAGGAGCCTCCCAGGGAAGTCTCCACTAATATGAGCAAGGAGCAAATGGCTTCCTATGTCGCTGAGGAGTTCAAGAAATTAAAAGTAAATCTTTCAGCATTTGAGTTATTAAGATTCCCTACAATTAGGAAGGCAGTTTTAGGTACTTATGATGCACGTTCAGTGTCTGTGGACAAACCTTTTGGTGAGGATATTAGCAAGATTTCTAGTTCTCAGCCTGTGAAGACACAAAATCAGGTTCACAGTCAGACTAATTTGCCCCCTGGAGATAAAGGAAAGGAGAAGGATAAGACTCAAGTGGCTCAAGTGGATACTCAGCCAACTTTGTTTCAAGGGAAGACAGAAACCCCACCATTTTTAATCTTTGTGCGCATATTCGGTAAGAATCTACATAATTGTTTACTGGATTCTGGTGCTTCCACCAATGTGATGCCATTTGGAGTATGTCGAGCTTTAGGAATTACACCTGCTGACTCTCAGAAGAAGGTAACTCAATTGGATAGAACTGAAGTGAATGTGGTGGGAGAATTAAACATGATTCACATGCAGATAGCTTCTGACCCAAGGATTCAACAGGTTATCAATATTCAGGTAGCTGATATCCCTGATGCGTATGGTTTGATTTTAGGAAGAGATTTTACTAAGGCTTTGAATGGATATGTGTCTACTGATCACTCACATGTGGCTTCCTTGGAGAGGGGTGCCAAATCAAATCAGAATTGAGAGAGAACCAAGAATGAAATACATGATTACAGAATACCAAAATGCTTCAACTGAAGTTCTAGTATTAGAAGTAAGCATGGGAAATTATGTGTTGACAACTCAGTATGAGGAGTCAGACTCAGAGGAGGTATTGATGCTACATACGATGCCTATTGATGCAGAGTCAGGGTCCAGCCATGTTACTATTTTGACAGAATCCATGGAGGAAGAAGAAGAATCCAAAGACAATCAAATCAGCTTATTAGACAGTTTTCAGGATTTCATCAAACAGTGTGTTGAAAATCAAATTCACCTAAGCAGAAGGACAAGTTTTGAAGAGTTACTCTTACCTAATTGGTGTAGAGTTCATAATGCTTCCCATTCAGAGTTGGAGTGCTGCTTATGCCAAACAGCAATAGAACAAGTACAGAAACGCCTAAATCCAACTCAGGCAGCTAAGACAAATGAGCGAAATCCTCATGAAGAGTGTAAAAACAAGAAACCTATACTGTCTGAGGAATCCTACAACACTGATAAACTGAAAGGTATAATAAAGAGGACTACCATTGCTGAATGCTGGACTCTCAGATTTGATGGATCCAAATCTAAACATGGAGCTGGGGTAGGGTTCGAATTGATCAATCCAAAAGGTAAAAATTTCTTTGCAGCCCATAGGCTTCAATTTCATTGTACAAATAATGTAGCAGAGTATGAAGCATTAATTCATGGCTCCTTATGGCACTAAAGAAAAAGGTTAAGATCCTGCAAGTTTTTGGTGATTCTGAGTTAGTAATCAAACAAGTAAGGAAACAGTATTCATGCCATGATCGGAGAATGACCAATTATAGGCATAGAGTATGGGACCTCATTGAGGGATTTGATGCCTTCAATATTCAACTGATACCAAGACAGAAGAATCAAACTGCAGACTCCCTGGCCCAGGCGGCAAGTACCTTGCAGCCTTTATCTTTGTCAGGTTTGAAGAAATTCACTATGGAATTGACTCCTGTGCCATCAGTCCCAGACAATGTTACTAACTTCCAGGTATTTGAAGATGACAAACATATTCTGGATTTTATTACAAATACAGATGTTTTTGCTTCTCAAATCATTGATGAAACAGAACCCCAGGAAGCAGAACTAGATTTGGAAGGAGTGATGAATCTGAAGTCTAATACTATTCCAAGAGGAATGGTACAGTTGGAGCAAATTTTTGACCTAGATAAGATCAAAGATCAGGAGCAAGAATCAAAGAAAGAATCTATCAATGGACATTGTGACACCTACAATATGGGGATTGAAGATAATGCTAAAAACATTTTCATTGGTAAGGTATGCACTCCAAAAGAAAGACGAGGAATAATTGAGGCACTGCATGGTTTTCCGGATATAGTAGCTTGGAGTTATGAAGATTTGAAGACCTATGATACATCAATCATAACTCACACTATACCCCTGAAACCAGGTGCTAAACCTTTCAGGCAGAGACAGAGACCTATCAACGCGTTACTGGAACCACTTATACAGAAGGAAGTCCAGAAGTTACTGTCTGCCAGAATTATATTTCCCGTCAGGCATTCAACATGGGTAGCAAACCTGGTTCCAATAAGGAAAAAGAATGGAGAAATAAGGCTTTGCGTTGATTTCAGGAATTTAAACAGATCATCAGAAAAGGATAACTATCTGGTCCCTTCTTTGGATGAAGTGCTTCAAGTGGTTAATGGATCTCAGATGATGTCCTTTTTAGACGGTTATTCCGGGTACAATCAAGTAATGGTTCAATATGAAGATAGGAATAAGACTGCTTTCACAACTAAATGGGGTACTTTTGCCTACAGGAGGATGCCTTTTGGACTCATTAATGCAGGGGCCACATTTCAAAGGGAAATGGATATTGCTTTCAAAGACATCATAGGAAAATGCATCATTATTTATATGGACGACTTGACTATTTTTTCAAAAAATAGAGGGGATCACATTTCTGATTTGCGCAAAGTGTTCCAAAGGTGCAGGGAATTTGGCATATCCCTGAATCCTAAAAAATGTATTTTCAGAGTAACATAGGGGAAGCTGCTCGGACATGTGATATCAGAAAAGGGAATTGCTAATGATCCAAAAAGAGTGGAGGCTATACTGAAGATTCAGCCACCTGCTAGCAAAAAGGAAATGAAATCTTTCTTTGGCAAGATCAACTTCGTCAGAAAATTCATCACTGGATTTGCTGAAATCATTAAGCCATTGAATGCAATGTTGAAGCAAGATGCTAAGATCAAATGGACTACGGAAGCAAAAGAGGCATTTGCGGAGATCAAAAGGGCCATTGCTGATGCTCTAGTTTTGGTAAGTCCCAACTACAGTAAACCTTTCTATATCTATTCATTTGCTTCAGATCATTCATGTGCGGGAATGTTAACTCAAAAGTCTGATGAGGGAAGCGAGCATCCTATTGCTTTTATGAGTACACCATTAAAAGATGCTGAGTTGAAATATCCAAGTGTGGAAAAGTAGGCGTATGTCTTGGTCAGAGCAGTAAAGAAATTCAGACATTATATCCTCAGGAATAAGGTTTATGCAATTGTCCCAGATCCTGCAGTCAAGTTGCTTTTGATGCAAAATGAATTAGGTGAGTGTAGAGCTAAGTGGGTGACAATGTTACAAGAGTACGATATTGAGATCCAACCCATGAAGCTGGTAAGAGGACAAGGACTCACTCGGACTATGGCTGAAATTGGTCCTGAACTGACTGTCCAGAATTATAATGTCGAGGAGGTTTCTCCTGATGGTTGGTATGATGACATAGTTTACTACCTATTGAACCAGCGATCTCCAAGTCATCTTAATGCTATGCATAGGAGAGCTCTACGGTTAAAGAGTGATGGTTTCATGTTAAAATGAGCTGCTCTATACAAGAAAAATCATGAAGGCATTTATTTGAGATGTCTCGGGAAACAGGAAGCTGAAAGGGTGATGAACGAATTCCATGAAAAATATGGCACTGGCCATGGTTCTGCAATTGCCACAGCAAATCAGATTTTGAGGGCAGGATATTACTGGCCCACACTGTTCAAAGACGTCCACCATCATGTTAGGACCTGTCACATCTGCCAGACCGCAGCAACAAGGGAAAGGTATGCGGCGCTTCCACTCCAATCGGTCGTTGAGGTAAGGCCTTTTGCTCAGTGGGGTATGGATTTTATAGGCCCCATTAACCCACCATCCTCTGCAGGACACAGGTATATTCTTATTATTACTGATTATTTTACAAGATGGACTGAAGCTTTTGCTTGTAGGCAATGTACATCTGAGGTGGTGATTGATTTTCTAGAATCTGCTATTATTAATCGATTTGGATGCCCTAGTTCTGTTGTCTGTGATAACGGTCCTACTTTTGCATCTTTGAAGTTTTCAAATTGGGCTTTTGATCATGGCATTATTGTGAAGTTTGCGTCCAACTATTATCCCCAAGGTAATGGTTTAGCAGAGTCCTCCAATAAGAACTTATTAACTGTCATCTGCAAGCTATTAGAAAGGAACCCAAAAGACTGGCATACCCAGCTTTGATTTTCCCTTTGGGCAGATCGTACAAGACTTAAGTCATCCATTGGAACATCTCCTTTTCACTTAGTATATGGTCTGGAGCCAGTATTCCCTATTCAACTCAAGATCCCGACCTTGAAGTTTATAAATGAGTTTTATGATGAGGGGGATAGAAGGGAGGCTAGGTTGATAGAACTATTGCACCTGGAGGAGAAACGAGACAATGCCCTCGAGAATTTTGCCGAACATCAGGGGGTAGTTAAGAGGTGGTTTGACAGGAGGGCTAAAGTCAAAGCCTTTAGGATTTCTGATCTTGTCTTGTACTGGGATAAACCTCATGATCAAAAAGGGAACCATGGAAAGTTCGATAAATTATGGCTTGGCCCATATCAGATTGCTGAAATACTTGGAGATAATGCCTTCCGTCTGAAGACTCTCATGGGAGAAGATATTTCGCTTCCTGTCAATGGGCAGTATTTGAAACATTATTTCCAGTCCTGAGCTATTTTCAGCTCCCTGCTTTGTATATAGTTAGCCTAGGGTTGTTTTCTGTTGTTTTGTTTTGGTTAGAGTAGGTTTCCTTTTGGTTTGTTTGTTTTCGTTTGTGTTGCTCTGGCTCTTGGTTCCTTCTCTTTGGGGATTCCTTGTTGCATTCGTATAACAATGGTGACAAAGTAGGTGTGATGTTCTTGGTATTCCTCCCCAAACTCTAATCATCTTTCTAGGACATCATGGTACAAATTCTCTACCCAAATGTCACTTACCTTTATGATCGGGCAAGGTATTTTCTAGTCAGAATGAACAGGAATACATCAAGGTCTCATATTTTAATATTAAAAACACCTGAAGTCGTATAAGGTCCTTATGAAGTTTGAACAAGTGAAAAATCCTTTTTCTGCTCTAGTGCCACTGTGTCTCTCATCCCTGAGTGTGAACTCTATTGTTCGCAGGTTGAAGTGAAAGAAGTGAAAAGACAAGCAGTAAAAAATATATATATAAAAAATGTGGAATTCAACTCATCAAGGGGATCTGAATATCTCTACCGGGGCTATGGACGCCTAGCTGGCAGTAGACCTATGTTCAGGAGGATCATAGCGATAACCTCGTCGGGGCTATGGACGCCTGACTGGCAGCGAGGCTCTATCCAGGTTACTTTTAGAGTATGAATCTCTACGTAGCTTGTTCAGACCAAGTTCGGTTCCTGTTGCAACTGAAGGAGGACAATGAATACATATGCACACACTTCGACCCTCGTGTAGGAAAGTTTAGATGACTGGGAGGTTCTTTGTTTTAATAAGTGGTGGTGGCAGGGTAGATGAGTTGAAACCATAGGTTCTGGGTCCTTGATTCTAGTTTGTCAATGAAATGCTCAGGAGCATTTCCCCAGCAGAGTCGCCATTTTTTGTGCAGTCTTGCACACACGCCCCACTTTGAGTAGGGACCCTCTTTTCGGGATCTCTTTTGACCTTTGATTTTATTGGACTTGTCTTTTCGTGGTCTCGAGATGTTGGTCTTGTTGGCTTTCATCTTGCCCTGAGGCTTGAATTGGTTAAAGTTAAGTTTCAGTGAAAATTCGGGTTTTGACAGGAATCCAGGATTTTCCAGCTCCGGCGGATTTTCCCGGGCGTCGGTTTATTGTCTGTTTCCTGCTGAATTTTCCGAATCCGGGTTTCTGCTTGAATCCGGGATTTTCTGGTTCTGGCGGATTTTCCCGGACTGTGCCAAAATCCCGAACTTCGTTAAATTCCCGGTTTCTGTCATATCCGCGAAATTCGCATTCACCTGGATTTTTCGCGTATCTTGGTTTTTTCCGAAATTCCGTCCTGGGCTCGGGTTTCCAGTTTTTTCTGACATGTCTTGTCGTTCATTAATGCTCGAAGTACCTTTGCTCAGACGCGAATATGGATGGATTTAAAGTCTTTCAGGCATCATTTTGATTTCATTATTCACTTGTTTTCTATTTTGGCGTATGAGTGCATTCTTCATTCATGTTTTGAGCATTGATCTTGAGCCGCTTGCGTGTGGATTGTTTGGGCACTGGTGTCAGAGTTTTGTTGCTGGGGCATACGGTTTTGGGATCGCTTCTTCAGCTCTGAATTTCATCCAGGTCGTTCCATGGTGAGTTATCGCTGATCTCTTCTTCTTGTTTGCACCATGATTGGATCTTTCGATGATGATTGGTAATTCCCCAGGTCAACCCTTACTTGTTCTATAGCTACGTATGTGTCGAATTAGGGCTCGACCCATTTTCGCGAATCTCCATCACTCGCACTATGCACTACTTTTTTTTACCCAATAAATGTCGGATGGGTCAGTATCGATGGGTGTTCGGGGTAGGATTTTGCTCCTAGATGCGTAATTCGTCATAATTTGGCGAGATTGGGGTTTTGGGTGTTTTGCTTGAAACTGTTAAGAGTGGTTAAGCTGTCATGATTTTCATATCTTGCGCTAAGATTAAACTAGTCCCCTACCGTGCGAAGACTCGAGTGCTTTAGATTCATCTTTACGGGTAGTATTCCAAACCCCGAATTAACCCTGGTTTTCATGGCAGGAGGTTTATTTGTCAAAATTAGGGCATCATTGTTTCGCCATGAGGATTAATCATTTAAAGGTTTTGGAAATCTGAATTCATTTGCATTCAAGGTCTTGTCTATTGGCGTCGATTTTGGGACCATTGGAATCCAAGTGGAGAAGTTTGCATGATCATTTGATTAATGGTTCGCGTGTTGTCATTCGTCAGGTTCCTGAGGTGTCTGCGGAATTTCTACGCACCCGGATTTTCCCGATATCTGTCAAGTCCGCAGAGTGTAGAAAATTCTGGAGTATTTGAACCGTCCGCGAAAATCCGTCCTGTCCGGACTTTTCCGATTTTCCTGCTTGGTTTCATTCTTTTCAATTTTTGAAGCTGAGACTAATGGAGTAAATGCTAGATGATGATTTCTTGCTGCTAATGGATGGATTTCATATAATTGCATACTAGTTTGTCCATACTAACGATTTATTTGGCGAATGATGTCTTTGCAGAAAGAATCCGTATGGGTCGGATTTCTCTAAATTCCGCCCCGACTGGATTTTCCCGGTTTACCCCGTTTTCCCGGGTTGCTTTATTTTTTCGGATTTTCAAACATTGATGATTTATGATGGATCTTAACTGCTTTATATGATCTTGTGCTAACCTTTGGATTGGAATATATATGATAATTGGATTCTCGTGACATTCTTTTGTGAATGCAGGTTGAATCAAGCAAGGCTGCTGCTGGAAAATCTAAAGGAGATACGGAGGGATCCTCCATTTCAGAAGCAGAAAGATTAAGATTGGATACTAAGAATCAACTACCAGAAAGCAAGATATCTTCGGTGTGGTCTGAGGTCTCGGACACCAATGTTGGAGCATGGCGATATGAGGAATTCAAAGAGAGAACAACTCAGAAGGATCTGTCGGTCCTGAGATAGGGAATGATGAAGTCCGGACTTGTTCATGTGGCAGGGTTCCCTCCTGCAATCCAATGCTATGAGTTAATACTTGAGTGTGCCCGGCAGTATGATTTTGACACACAGAGGGTTGTCAGCACCGACGGAAGAGTCTTAGCAAATTTTAGTCTTGTTTCTATTGCCCAAGCCTTTGACATGCCAGATTTGCCTTCTGTGTGCGCCTTCAACATGGACTTGGCTAAAACATACTATGAACATGAGTCCATTAAAGCTCAACAGATGATTAACTCTTGGTTGGAGAAGCCAAAGTCGCACTACTCCAAACTGCCTAAGCAATTGCACAAGATTAAATTCAGATCAGACATATATGATGCGATTACATTCTTAAGCAGAGTAGCAGGTTTGAAGAGTGCTGGAGTATTGGAAAGTTGGATGGTCCATGTGATCAATAAAATTGAACAGGGAACTAATTACCATTGGGCAGGACTTATTAGCACTATGATTGATAAACAGCTGAGGGATGTCCTGGAAACAAAGAGGTTCACCATGTCCTCCTATGTGATGTATGTGTTGGCTAGATTCTACCCATACAGGGGTTTGAATCCAAAAGGGACATTTGGACAAGACATAGTCTATGAGGTATACCCAGAATTGCACCTAGGACACCGGGATTACAGAAGAGCCAACAATGCTTTCACAATGCATATCACTAGGTTGCTTCAAAATGCAGAGCATGTAAGATTATCAGATGGAGCGAAGGAGTTGATAAAGAAAAACGGAGCCTGGTTCATTCAGTTTCCCACTTTCTCTTACATTAGAGTTGATGGATGCCCGGCTGCTCCATACAGGTTACCCAGGTACCCTACTGATCATATTGTGTTATTGGAAGTTGTTAGACATATATGTGAATTTGATGCAATTGTCAAAAAGGAAAAGCATAAAACAGGTTTTGGTGGGGATTTCCCTCTTGGAATTGGCGTAATAGAGGTGTGCCCTTCCATTCAATCAGCACATGCAGCAGGTGATGAATTGGCAGCTCATGGTTTTTCTTTCCACTCCAAAAGGACAAATTTTGATATCACCAGGGAAGCGCAGAAAAAGGCCACCAAAGAATATCGCCACAAAGATTACCTAGAAGACTATTGGGTAAATACCAAGGATGATTTTGAGGCAAGGAAGAAGAGGTACTCTAGGCTTCTTGTTGATGTGATTAGGCAATATAATGTTAAGTTAATCCCTGACCAGCTAGAGGATGATGGAAACCTGGTGCAAGATCATGCCTATGAGTCGGTTAAGGACAGGTCAATTGGAGAAATAAACTGGAATGATGATGAGGTAACTGAGCTGGAGGATCTGATGGCCCCTGTTATGAGATTTACTACTTCATGGTTGAAGCATAAGGTTTGGGAGTTGGAAAGTGAGAAGGTACCCTATACCTTTAATTTGATGGGAAACCTCAATCCTATATCCACTTCAGAAGAATCCGGGGAAGATGACCCCAAAGGAAAAACTAAAGGGAGCTCACCATTCAAGATAAAAATCAAAGGTCCTAGAGAAAGTGAGCCAGAACCGAAAAGAAAACCAAAAGGAAAGAAAAGAAGTCGAGCTTTGAAGATAGGCAAGTCTTCTGAGGAAGAGGAATTTGAAAAGGCAGAAGAAGAGGATGCTCCTCCACAGCCAAAGAAGACAAGGACAACTAGAGTTTCAAAGAGAAAAGGTCAAGAAACTTCCAAAGATGAGACTCCTATTGTTGAGGTGGAAAGTTCAGGAGAAAAGACAAAGGTTTATTCAAGGAGATCAAGGACTCCATCCCCTAAGGAGACTATACAGAAGACGGATCCTCCTCCAAAGTCACCAATTATGGAGCAACCTAAGGCTACTTCCCCTTCACTGAGTTTACCTGAACGGACAACACATCAAGAACAAGAGACTAGTGGAGGGACATAGCCATTCAGGGAGGGAGAACTCTTCGGTGAGGTAGCTGAGCTTGAAGTTGAAGAAAAAGAAAAGCATCCTTCTCCACTAGTACAATATGAAGATTCTTCGGTGGGTAGCAAAGGAAACGGATCCCCTGAGAAGGGGGATATCCCTATTAGAACCCCATCGCCTGTGCAAGAGGATGAGCCTGACTTGGGTGATCAAGGTGAGCAGTCTCCTGAGAAAGGAAAGGATGAAACAGTGGAACCGCATGAAGAGGTGAAAACAGACGAAATCTAGGTGGAACCCACTGTCCCGAATTGGTTGGAGAAAGAGATCACAAGGAAGAAACAAGTTGTTATTGAGGACACCCCTTTGGACTGGGATGAGATGTTATCCAAGATTGGCAAAGGAAAGAAGAAAAAGATGGCCAAGGTTGTTTCAAGGATAGAGAGAGATGAAGCAAGTAACAGGGTCATTCACATTGCCACCCCTGCCGCGGATAAGACTAAAGAAGAGGTCACTGAAAAGGATTACAAGGTGCAGACCATCAATCTTGGGCCGGCTTCTGTGGAACAAGATATTGAGGAGTATGAAGGGTCCAGTGTGGTAATAATTGGCAAGTTAAGAAAAGAAACTCAGACTAAGCATGAGCTTAGAAAGGAAAATGAAAGGCTTAGGAAGTGCTTGGAGGATGTAATGAAGCCTCTGCAATCTCTCCACCCCTCTTCCTCTGCTATTCCTGGTTTCTTGCCCAAAGAAACCATTTCTGAAATTGAAAGGATGAAAACCTTTGCCCAAACTGCAATAGATTGGTTGAAGAATGTGCAAGTGAGAGGGGATAATGCAATAAAGGATGTCCTTTCGGTTGGAAAGGATGCAGTCAGAGCTAAAGATTTGTTGGAACATGTGTTATCCCAGGACAAGGAAGATATTGACCTTTTGTTGCAAAAATCCAAAGTAATCATGGAATATGGAAAAGATCAGTTGGCTTCAGAGGGGATTCTTCCTTCCTCCAAACTTAATGAACCTTGGGAATGGTTTGAGGCTTTGCAAATTCGGAAAAAGGCCATAAGGAAGATCCATAAACGGAAAAAGCTGATAGATGGTGACCTAACTAGAGTATATGAGGGTTGCATCGCATTTTTTTAGATTATGACTGGCAGGAGGAAAATTGCTCCTAAATACCTGAGCTTAGAACAGTTAAGGGAGTGGTGGCATGATGTTTATGCTCCAGAGTCTGAGAATGTCATGACAGTGCACCAGTTGGATGATGCAGCAACCTATTTGGCGGTGATGGATAAATACCAGGCTCATAAGGATGATTGGAATAAAGTTGTCAAACAGTCAAAAGAGGAAATTAGCTCCATTGAATGCCGGCTTAGGATCTTGCCTTTGCCACCTGTTGACGAGCTGGATAAGTTATTTTTGAGGGTTCAAGATCAGAACAAGGATAAGGGAGGCGGTGATTAGTGCCAATTTTGAGATTTGTGCTTCCCTATTATCATAGGGCATGTATTGATTCGGGTTGCATTGGGGAATGTGTCTAGGCCGACCTTGATGATGTATCGGCATTTAATGTGTGCCTTATTTTGAAATTCCTTGAGGCCGACTTGTTTTGGCTAATTTTAGTTTGTAAATGTTTGGCTGGGCCGACATGTTTTATGAATTCTCTATATAGGCATTCCTGCCTCTTTGTAAAAGAGAGATACATAGATATATAGGAGGATAGAAGAGTAAGAGTCAGAGTTCGATATAGTTGAGTTAGAGTAATTTGCAGTATTTAATTCTTGAAGCAAATATTCTAACAGGACAGTGGAATTGTTGCAGCATTTTGATAATCCAATACAATTGAAGGCATTGTGGTTTTTCTGGTGAAATCTCGTGTTCGTTTATCTTGCATGGTTCTTGTTGTTCCATCTTTCAAATTGCTTAAAGATTTAAGATTTAGTGTTTAGAAGTGAATTAAGTTTGGTGAATGATGTTTATGATTTCATATTTGGAATGTTTGTAGCAATCTCTGGTCTATACTCCCAGTAACTATCTGATTGTAGTAGGCTGGTGAAGTCAACCTGGACCACATATTTATTTGCGCTGAGTTCGATTATAGATGAATGTCTATAATTTGAAAATCTATGTACCTTAGAAGATTGCACCATTCTTGTGATATTGCATTGTGGGTTAAACAAGAATTGGTAATTTGGGGATTGGTCCATTCCAGATATCTGTCATTGGCATTGCTCATTCTAGGACTAGTTTAGATCTTATCACATCCTTGCACCCCTATCTTTTGCTATTTCCTTATTATCTGGTTAGATTTAGGATTTGAGGTCATCATATTGCAAGATCTGATAAATTGAAGAGACATAGTTTGCTTGTAGTAAGGTCCGATTGTGATTACCAACATTTCACATTTTATCTGAGTTGTTTATGCATTGTCATGACCTGACACCCGAGAGACCTTGGGGTGATTTTAAGTAATTTGCTGTTGAGAATTACCTTTCAAGAGAGATAGAATATTGCATTCTGTCTGAGTTGTTGTTGTGCAGAAAACACCATCAACACTTATTTCCTCCACCATCCATATCAATTAATCATTATCCTTACATCGCATGCATCTTTTACCATCTTCCCTCCTCAATCACACTACCTCTAATGTGGGGCATCTTGTTCCTTTGCAATATAGTCCTTGGATCTCCATCCACTTAATCCTTCTCACACCTAGCTAAGCTATCCATTCATCTTTTACCAATCATTTCTCCTCCCTGGTCATTAGATCTCACCCATTCCTATATCCTATCATATCTATTTATCCTTGTATCCTCCATTCCTATCCATTTCTTTTATCTATCATATCCTCTATCCTTCATCCAATCATATCCTATCAAATGCATTTATCATCTATCTATCCTTCAAATCCAACCATCCCCCATCCAATCCATCCAATGAAATCAATCCTAATCCATGCAATCCAATATTAAAATCTAGCTCATCATCCATAAGCAATCCATCATTTTTTATCCAAATTAGTTGAGGTATATTGATCCACTTTAATCAAATTATCATCATAGGGATGTATCCTTCCAATCCTAGAGTTTTTCTTATTGTTAGCAAATCAATCCTAGGGGTATGCATTGTTCTCGTCATTAACTTTTTTATCCTCATCATTATTATCAATCAATCAATTGATCAATCGATTTTAAACTTGACTTGGAGGATTATCCTGGTTTATTTTTGGCTTGTTGTGCATGTTTGTTTGTTGTTTATGTGTGTTAGTATTGTGTGCATCTATCATGGCATTTCCACTATTTTCATAGGAGCATCATGGTCTTCCATATCATGGTGATATAAGGCATATGTTTACATTTTACTTTTTTGATCATGTACTTGGCACATCATCATTTTGGTTTCTTATACCTTGGTGCATAACGTCATATATAATATCAAATCTTGGCTATTTATTCCATTATAGAATTATGATCATCCACCCTCTCTCTCCATCCATACCTTCATCATCCCTAACTTCTTTCATGTCCTTTTACCCTTCATCTTCTAATCATCCCATCCATTTAAAGAGTACACCCATTTTTTTTAACCCACTTGTCCTCTTGCGAGGGCATACCTAACTCTCATCCTTCTTGTGGTTGGGGCATCATGCCACTAGTCTCTATCCCTTCCTACCCACTATATTTTATTCTTCTTTGATACCACACCACTTCTTACAATTGTGACCATATCAAAAAAGGGGAAAATATACACCTAAAAGTTGACCATACTTTACCACACTTGACTTTACCCTATCCTAATCTTTTATTATTTATTTAATTAATTTACCCATCGCCTTTATCCCACCTTATCTTAGACATTAATTAATTAAATATTTATTATTTGTTTATTTAATTAATTTATCCATTACCCTTATACCAAAATCCTCCAACTAAATCAATTAATTAATTGGCTTATTTTCATTAATCCTCATTACTTTTTCTTCCAATATTTAATTCTATTTTATCCCTCAATCCTTGTCCATTTAATCCTAGCCATCAAATCCATTCACATGGATCATAATTTAAACTTGTCGTCATGTGACAAGTATCCCTCCCACCTTTATCCTCACACGTGAGAGGATGCAAAATTCAAACCTACTCTTTACACCTTTATCCATCATGTGGCACCTATCACATGACATCAACTTTGATCCAAACCCTAATCCTCAATCGATCCAAGTCATCCATCAACCAATCTATCTATTCCCATGATCTCCCTCGTGGAAATTTTATAAATGAGAGCCCTCTCATCCAATTTGAGGAATAATCTTCTCTCATCCTACTGTTATGTTGTATTTTCTATATACTTCTTCCATAGCCTAGCTAATCTCGCATCATCTCAATCCTACTATCATGTTGTTGGTTTCATGAGCAAGCACATTCTTCCATCCCCACACATTAAAAGAGAAAATCAAGTGGAGATAGGGTGCACTCTACTTTAGCTCTATTTGAGGAGAAAGAAGGGTTTAAGGTGAAAGTATTGTGTGTGTATTGCATTATCTTCTATGTTATTTACCTTTAGTCTTTTCTTGTCTTCAGGCGCAAAGTGTCATTTTCTCAATTTTATGCATTTGAATTTGAATGACCCAATAATCAATGAACAAATGTGAGTCCTTCAAAAGTTTAACAGGCCTCATAAATAACTTGTATAAGTGCATTTCTAATTACTCACAAAATTATGAATGTTCTCTTTGCGAAATTAGGGGGGAAGATGATGGTGTAAAAATGTCAATTCTTCAAACCCTACCGATCCACATTGTTTTGTTAGCTCTATAACAATTATGGGTGTGACCATAATTGGAGCTTGTTTGGCATAATAGATTGACCAAAAAAATACAATTGAAGAATGTTTAGGCCTTTTATACAAACACAATGACATTTTTTTGCAACACAAACTTTGTATTTAAATTTTGAAAGTGCAAAGAAAAGAAAATCAATGTGTAATTAACTTGAATGACATCAATTCATATTCAAATTAAATTGTTGGGGACGTGAGGCCCTTAATTCTTATTGAAAAGATCATTAATTTTTAGAAGCATGAAAGAAAAATGCAAGTGAAAGTGAAAACATCATAAAGGACTACATTAAATGATGATATTCTCAAGGATGAATTTGTCTTTGAGAATGAATCTTCACCATCCAATTCAAGGGCACAATTGATTAAGAACTTTAGTGAGAGGAAAAGGTTGTCAACTATATTATAGATTTGTACTTTTATGGTGATGATCAATCTTAATGACAATTTTGAAGTGCATCATACTCAATTTTTGTCTAAAACTAATTAAAAATCTCAAGTTCTCTAAATTCAACTTTTACACTTTTTAACAATAAAGTGCATGTTATTTAAATTTGTTTTGTGGATTTATGCATTTTTTAAATGCCAATTTTTTTGCCATCTTTTAACTGAGACTGAACTCTAAGTCAAAATTATGAGTTGTCTATCTTTTACCAAGTCTAAGTTTTTAACCTATGGTTTAAAGTATTGCAATATAAAAATCTAAGACTAAAGATGGAGAATGAAACCATATGTAATATCAAAGCACTAAATGTAAGGTAGTTCTCATGTAAATCAACAAGAGAAAACCAAGGGTAACATCAAGGAGCATCTACAATAAAGGAAAACTAGTTTTTGAGGTTATCACTAAACAATGAAGACTAATTTGGCATATAAGAGAACCCCACAACCCTCCCCAACACCCCATGCCACACAATAATTACAGGTTACTAAACACACCCCACCTGCATATTTGATCCTCGCCTGCTATTAGATCCTCACCTCCTATTAGAAGTAACTAAAAATAAACTACAAGGAAGTTTCTCTACTTTTAATGACTATAATTGTATTAATATACCAAATAATCCAACTTAGTGAAAAGTAGCAATTATAAACAAGTTCCATATTTAATAAGTTAATAAAATGCAAGAGTTGAGCTTGCACAAGCACTAGAAAAGAAAGGAGGGTAGAGTTAGAGGAAGCTTATCTAATTCAATGGTAGAATTATAGAGTTGGATTAATAATATCACATTCTAGAGGTATATGCTTTGTACGATAATTGGTAGTGTTCTTTGTAATGTGAAATTATCCAATGGGGCACGCCAGTGTCAAATGTACCCTCATCATCACATCTTTTGTACTTTTTGACAAAAAAAAAAGACATAACTATTAGCACCTACATTAGATGTCGTCAAACCTATAAGACTTAAGAAGGGAAAAGGGGTACAAATGTCACATTTGGGAGTTTGCTTCAATCAAGCCCCCAATAGCATGTTCCAACATAAATTAGTTGAAATGTTGTAGATTTGTGGACCTAGATGCAAGTGCAAGGAGCTATAACAATAGAGGTGTGTGCAACAATTGTGGAGGATGCCCAAAGTGGATCCAAGAGGAAAGTGTGTGGGCCTATGCATTGATGCTAGAAATTAATTTTCCTTTTAGGTAAATCCACTTAAATAAGCATGTGTAAGGACAATCTAATTATCTTTTATGAATTAGAATTAAGGTTCGTTGGAAAGGCAAACACCTAGTTGGGAAAAGAAGAATTTGAACACACAAGACACTATTGCACACAACAATATTCCAAATGTGCATGTGTTAGGAGTAGAATGGAGTGCTTGAAGTGTGAGGATTTGTGCACAACTAAGTGATTCAAACTCCAAGAGGATTGAAATTGGTCCAAGTCATACTCATTGTAAGTAGGCATTAGAACATATACAAAGCAATGTGGAAAAGTATGAAGTGTGCATATTTTGTCTCTACAATGATATATATGCCTTTGCCATTATGTTGGCCACCTATAGAGTCAATAATAATTTTAAAAAAAAAAAAAAAAAACTACCAAATTCATCTCCAATTACATGGGATGTATATCCATTGAGAAGACAACTTCAATGTTAAATTGATATTATCTTTCATAATATTGAAGATAGCAATTACTTGAGCTTAAGCAAACATCAATGGTGCATGGAATATGCTAGTCTTAAAAAGGCAAGCTAGAGAACCCTTGCCTTGAGTGACAAAGAATCCAAATATTTTTTAAACATCCAATTTTAACCTTCCAAAAATGAAATTAGGCACTATCCTCACAAAGTAGCTTTGTACATTCTCTTCCATTAACTTAACACAAACTCAACAAGATTTTGATCATACAAGAGAATCCAACAAATCTTGACAAGCTTTTGATTATCCAATAGATTCGAGAATGCTAAATTGTGGGACTCGAAAACAAAGTGAATCATTTTCGGCTTACCCGTCATGCCACTAATCCTTGACGAATGTGAAGATTGGGCTAGCAATATGTCAAATCACAAATGGAGGCAAATAGATAGAATCCAAAAGCATTCAATCATAAGAAGCTTCAAAGTCAGAACTTTGGTTCTCTATGAGATTCTATTAGTAGAACAAGTAATTTATCATTGGAGGTTTCAACAATGGCTCAAATTTTATCTCAAAAAGACTCAAAATATAGAGAACCATCATTGTCCTAGAATGCTGATGAAATGCCAAACCAAAGGAAGAACATGTGGATGAAACAAAAATAAAAAGGAATGTGAGAAAAACTTAGGATTGTCATGTGGACAAAACAAATTGGCCAAAATAAAGCATAATATACCAAAGAGTTCAATCCCACATAGGATCATGACAAAAAAGTCTATATAACAGCAAAAATTAAGTCAAAGGTGAAGATGTTAATAACCCAATTAAAGACTTAATCACATAATCTTAAATGTGAGATCAGCATGTGGACATTATCTAATGAGTGGGAAACATGAACATACCCATTTTCAATAACAGGGTGCTGGAGACAAAATGGCACACATCAGAGTGCATAACCTATACTGACATCCATATCAAGTATGAAGGCAACCTAAGAGTGGGCAACCTAATCACCTAGTTTGAGGAGGTGAGGACAAACAAAGCAACAAGCTTTTGATCAAGATCCACCATAGAAGATCTAACATCAAAAAGGGTTTGGAAATCTCAAAAGGCTAATTGGTGGCCCTCATGTCTTGTGGTCTCGTTTTGTCTATTTCTCTTTTGCTACTGCTCATGGCTGCATAGACTGCTGGTCTCATGAACGTTATTAAAATCTTTCTTTCATCATTCAAACTTCCTCTAATAGACAGCCCGCTAAAATATAGGCATTATGAATACCTAAAGTCTGCCACATGCATCTCTGCTATGCTCTAGTGGGTGTACACTTCCAAAGAATATGCCCTATTGATTATTTCTCACATACAATCTGATATACCAGCGTTTCTGAACCTTGTTTTGACTGCCAAACTTGGGTTAGGCACTACCAACCCCAAAACTTCATTTTTAATAAAATTTCTTGATTTCTAGAAAGTTGCCTCATTCACAAATTCCACATATTTTGGTGATATGTGACCCAATAATAATATTTGTGACTTACAAATCCAGTTTAATAGTTATATGCCTTTCCATTAGCAAGGGCTTGGGGCTTGGATCTGAAGTTCCAAATGCAACTTTCACGAATCAGTTCAAAAGGCTCTTAAGAATCGGTTAGTCTGCACCACTTTCTTTGACCGTGGTATGATTCTCCATTTGCACTATTGTTCTAGGAAACTACTTAAGAGATGTCAACAACATAAATATCACAACAATACACCAAACATGAAATTGGATCTCTAATTATATGAAAGCAAGAAACCAGAAAGAGAGAATAAATGGTAAATTGGAATACAAGATTTCCACACAATTCTATCGCGTGAAACTAGAAGGACAAAACATAAATAAATGTATACAAAGGGTAAACATGCCACAGTTTCATCTTCTTGATAGGAAAAGATAGCAGATTGATTTATTACAAGAGGAAGTCATCTCTAAGGACACATTAACTAGTTACAAACAAGATAGATGCCCACAATGATCAAGATTATGGACCTTTTGCAGAACACTGCATTTTATACCATGTTAACCACAAAAAAAATGAATTATTGTAAAGACACTGTGAATTGCGGAGCACTGAAGTCAAATTCTTGTTTCATTATGCAACACATGAACCAATCACTAGTGAAAGTTGGCATCCCCGTCGTTGCTGCTGCTAAAGCTTCTAACATATCTTCGTCACAAGTTAATGCAAATGTGCGGGAGGAGACTAGCACCTTTTCCAGGCTAAGCACAACCTGGCGTAATTATATCCACAACCAAGCTCCAAGTTATTATCAACTAATGCCACACCCATTGCTATGTCAATAGCACATTATGGAATGTATTACTCACCTTGCCACCTGCAGATTCCACAATAGATGAAAGCACCTCTACTGGTGGTTGAACATGTGACGTAAGATACACATGAAAACCATCAAGTAGTTTGCGGGAATTAGCACGAGCCCTGAGAACCACATCTTCCACCTTTACTCCATATTTTGACTCAAAATCTTTGTCTTTCAAGATAAACGGGATCTCATCTGCAATGCAATTAAAATTAAGCACGCCAAGAGATAAAAAGGTTAGCCCTTTACAGTCACAAAATATCACAAATGTGCTATTAATTTATGCTACTTACCTAAAAATTTGTTTTCCTTAAAGCTGGCTTTCAGCCAGTCTGGAGAAACTACCCAAGCACTGCACAGAAAAAACATGATAAATTCTCAAGTATTTAATGCATTATGACCTTGAAGTTATTGACAATATTATCTAAAATAAATTTTTGATATCACAGTGTATTCGTAACCTCCACAGATATTTAGATCTTACCCGGCACAAAGTGCAGTACTGAAATTCAGGGTCCGCCTCACTTGCCCTGTGACAACATGTGTGCAGATGTTTCCAACTGAAGAAACAACACCTCCCATCTTCTCTACAGTCTATATATTCAAATTTCACAACAGAAAATGTACTAAGAAGTTGAGATAACATGGCTAAGACTAAAAAGACATGTAAATACAGAGTTTAGTTTGCACGTATAGTATTTAGTATGTACTGACCCTGATATTATATTTATACATAATAGCAGCCGCAGGCTGATAAATAAGCCTTTTCAACTGGCCTATTTTCTCACTTCTAGTTCTATTCTATCAACATTAACTTGTCTGATCTATGGATCCAAAAAACAAAACTCACAGGCTATCCTACAAGTAGTAAATCAACCTATCACGTCTAATAATGAAAAATTGTGACTGTAGATGCATAGAATTTGTGAATTACATTTGAAGGATCCAACTTAACATTACATTCATTATGTTGTACTCACATGAAATTTTTGTATTGTTTCAGAGTTTAAAGCCAAAATCTGTCATTTTCCCAAGGGCGGGTCATGTTGGTTATTGTCTTTTTGTCCTTTTCTAAGTGTTCACAAGATCATGGAACAAAACTCTTTAAGTCATTTGTCATGGCAGAGGAAATAAGGTTACTGTAGAAGAAATTTGATGAAGCTGAAGATTAGCACATACCTAATACAGAAGAATGAGTTTAGTTTTCAGAGTCTGAAATTAAATTGCAAGATGCACAGGGATTTGAAGAAAAGCAAGTCAAAATCCTCTATTCAGGTGCGCACCTGAGTGAAAAAAAGTCATGATTGAGTTGAAAAGTTCGGACTGCCATAGTCAAGGATGCACCAGAACATAGAGAAATCAAAGTCTAAGCCACATTCTCAAGGGCGCACTTGACCAAGAGAATATTTTCAAAATTGAGGTTCAGTTTGCATTCGTAAGTGCATTCCTTGCACCTGGTAACACAAAGTCAACTTCAAAGATCTAAACTGCATCCCCAACAAAAGAAATTCCAAGTTTGTTTTGCAATGTATAAATCCAGGCTTCAATATGAGAATGGATTTCGTATCAAAGTTCAATGACACATTTATAGGCACATGCCAGGAAGGGGTGAATTTGTTTAGAGTGCTTCATTAGGTGTGCATGTCAAATTTCATAAGAATTTGTCATCAACAAGGGAACGCCTGGTAAGTGCACATCAAAGGTTGAAAGTTACATGCAAAAGTGTGCACCTAATGTATTGGTGTGTGGCTTATTAAAGGGGATTTGATTTCAAATTTAAAAACTTGAAGGCCATGTGCAAAGGTGTGTGCCTCATAAAGGTGGACAGTTGATTTTCAAAACAACCTGTCTCAAGTGTGAGAAGTGCACTCTTATGTAAGAATTCCATTTTCAAAATGCAAAAGTCATAAGGCTATTGAGTGGCACATGCACTTGTGTTAAGGAGAATATGATTTGTTTTCAAAATCAAATTCCAAGGTTGGTTTAAAGGTGTGCATGTGAACTAGAGATGTACACTTGAGGGAGGTAAAGACCAAGTTTCAGAAAGCATGTATATAGGTGCACATCTAAGCAAGAAGTATGCAAATAATAAAAGAGGAATTCAATTTCAGAGCAAAAATTTAAGGCTCATTCAAAGCCACACCTCTGGTGCAAGTGTGCACCTCACTAAAGAAAATCTGATTTCTAACCAAGTTCAAAAAGCCCATGGGCATGGGAGCATGAAGTGCGTACTCATACAAGGAGGCTGATAGTTTAAAAAAAAAATCCAAGCATAAGTTGCATGCCTAAGCATCAAGGGTGCACCTCTGTATGGGAGATCAAAGACAATTTCAAAGCGTTGAAGCTCACAGAAGCGCACCCATGTTTTATGATGATCAACTGATAGTTAGAAAGGCACACCTATGAATAGATAGCTGACCAGCATCTCTAATCTTAGAGAGATCTTCTGTTTTAGAACATCTGTTCATATAAAATAGTTGGCCAGCTATTTGGATAAGAAGATACGGCTATAAATAAAACTAAAAGAAGTGTGGATGCCTATTCAAGCATCGTATCTTTTTAAAATCAAAAGAGATCTGTTATTTAATAAAGAGATCATGAGCAGTAGCTGTGACTTTTATAGCAGCTCCAAAAAATAATACAGCAGGAAACCACAAAAAGAGCAGTTCGCAGGGTAGAGATAAACGTAAGAATTTCAAGTATGTTGGCGTAAAAACTAACACCTCTAGAGTGCAGGTTTGTACGGACAGCTATGCACACTGCGTAATGAGTGCTCTTCAAATTAGGAGGGGAAGCTCCCTCGTAGTGCTGGAATGCATGGAAAAGAAAAGTAATCTAAGTCCTATCTTTTTGTTCTCAGCTGGAAGAGGCACAAGGTTAAGAAAACCAAGAACGTTGCAGCTAAGGATTTTCTGGTTTCGCAGATCATTAACTACAACTAAGCTAACTACTTTAAATCTATCCAGTTTCCTCAAGAAAACAGAGCATGAGGAAATGGAGCAAGGTTGACTATCTGACGATAAACAAGTGTAGATTCTCAACTTGAAGGCAAGGTGGCACATCTATCAGCTCAATCTAGACAAGTTTATTGGAAACAACATCACACGATAAACTTAAGTACGGATTCTCAACTTGAAGGCAAGGTGGCACGACTATCAGCTCAATCCGAATAAGTTTATTG
The DNA here is from genome assembly GCA_007258455.2 of Sequoia sempervirens. NCBI lineage: Eukaryota > Viridiplantae > Streptophyta > Pinopsida > Cupressales > Cupressaceae > Sequoia > Sequoia sempervirens. The sequence continues at coordinate 42,497 of VDFB02287595.1, forward strand.
TTCACAACAACACACGATAACCAAGTGCAGATTCTCTACTTGAAGGCAAGGTGGCACAACTATCATCTCAATCTGAACAAGTTTATTGAACACAAAACAGATTTGATCTAACTAAGGAAAGAATTCACCATTATAATTGCATGAAACCCTATGTGGCATAACAATTCATCATAATAGTAAAAACACATGAACAGATACAAAAAAGAGCAATATTGAGGGCAAGGTAGGCACAGCATATATTTCTCTCTCGTGCAAAAGTCAAGTACAAATGAGCAAAAACTCTTATTTATAGACATCGAAGGTGTAGGGAACCCTAAAATCACCTTGAGTCAACTACAATCTTGCAATGCATGCAAGATTTATTGCTAAGCCCTAATAAAGTAAGCTATACAGTTAACTGGAAAGCTACCATTAGTTAACCGAAACATTTAACCTAAATGGACCATTGTGCAAGCATGCACGTCCTTATTGAAAGCGAGTTAACTGGAAGACTATCATCAGTTAACGAAAACCCTAAATGAAACTCCAAGTGAATAAAGCCGATCTCAGAATAGATATGCATGTGATGAAACAACAAGTTAACTTGAAAGGGTAACGCCAAGTTAACTCCTATGTATAAAGTCTATTCTGAGAGGTAGGAACTGAAGTCTACTGATCGTGATCTCGAACAACCAATCCCTCAACGAGATTGTTAACTGCATCAACATCTGAATGTCAGCAACTTGAGTAATCTTGGCAATCTTTGCACACTCAAACTAGCATTTCACTGACTTATAACTTTGGCGGCTCCGTAACTGAAGTGATGGCCATTATCTCTTCTGCAACTTGATGTCTCTGACGCTTCTCCTTAATCTAAATGAAAGACTGTTGCATGACGAAACTATGAAGTTTGACTGCACACACTTTGGTTGTGAGAAATGCAAACGAACTTGCTGCACAAGCAAAATTCCAACAGTATCAACCCTCTAAACCGGCTTTGGAAGACAATAGGCCATACGAGGCATGCAACCATATGGATTTGAGTAACTACGCCTGTCAACCCTCTGAAAGCACTTGATACAAATCGGTCTCAACTTTTCTAATGAAATCACGAATTAAAACCGATTTGGTCTTAAATTCAGTCTACGTGAACTGCACTCTGAAAAACTCGCCTGTTGACTGTGAACACGGCTATATTTTGACAAGATTTCTGGAAAGCTAAAAATACCCTGTTGAGGCTAAAAATAGCCTTTTGAAGAGTTATTTTCGGCGAAAAATCTGAGATATGGGTTTTGTCCAGAAAAAGATTTTAAGACAACCCAAAACGTCAAAAATGCGAAAATCTAACTTCTAATCGACCATGCAAAGAGTTTTCAGTTGAGAAAATTAGAAACTCGAGAACGAATGCTCTGGAGTTAAAAAAATTCCTGAAAAATCAAACGCACGATTTTAATTCGAGGAAGCTATATAGAAATGATCCAGATGCTAAGACTTGTCGAATTTTGCCAATTTCAAGAACATGCGAATTGAAATCTGAGAGAAATTTGAGAACCAAGGAGGAAAAAGACGTTTTTTGTATGCTCTTCTTCAATGAAAATCGGCCTTGAATTCTTCAAATTGCTGAAAAAGTGAACTTTTAACCTGCAAAAGAATGTGATTGGAGAAATCGCCTTTGGAAATAGATGAAGAATTTGCCTTTGCTTGCTAAAATTCGCCTTGACTTGAGAATTACGAATTTGCCTTGAAGATACGTCTTTGCTTTGAAAATATGGATTTCTCTTTAAAAATATGAATTTCTCTTGAAGCTTGGTGAATAATAAATGAAGATGCCATGTTTAAATAAGAGAAAATTCGCACCAACTTGTTGATTGCAAGATTTAAAACCTCAGCTGAAAATAGAAGGCTTCTGATTGGACCCCTTTCAGTTACGCTGATACTGATTCGGAGTCCGAAAATAAATAATAATAAATTAATATTCATCATGCAATTTGAAATCTTAACATAAAGAGGGCGCCAACTTTAGAAAATCGCCATTTAATGCCAAATATGCATAATAAACATTAAATATTATTCAACTTCAGTTGACAAACCAGATAAAGCTTTAGGCTTCACCGTTGGACTTCACCGATTCCGAAAAGTCATCATTCGAGCTTATAGGCGTCCATTTGCTCAAGATTTTACACTTTTTATTAACTTCCTACTTTGTAGTTGAGTATAAAGTTACAACTGGCCATCTTCGACACTGAATCCTGAGTGACCGGATGATGCTGAGACTGAACTGAGATGTTCATCGCGAAGCCTACCAAGGAAAGAAGAAATTTCTGTTGGGAATCGTCACTGCAAAATCCATCATTTAACACCTCAAAAAACTAGGCGCCCTTGATTAAATTCGTTTACACGTACCAGACTTAACAATTTTCCTAAACTGCCATCTGACACTTCAAATAGCTGCTGACGGCGAATGGTGAACCCTGCTGACAGGAAACCAAGTTCACTGCATGACTGGAGACATTCTGCATCCAACGGATATACGCACGGCATCTGGAAATTGCATTAAGGGCCTCAAAAGTAAAAGCGCCCCTAGCCTTCAGTTGCACTGGCAGTGTTTTGACGAAAGTTGAACCTTCATCCAAGTACCCTACTTTGTCCTTTGATACTGAGAGCTGGGATGATCCGATTCGAGCCACGTTTGTTTTAACGGATAGCCAGAAGGATTGAGAAAAGAAGTCTCTAGAGGTGACGAAGCAAGAAAACTACTTCTAAGACCTCAAATAGAAGGGCGCCCATCCCAAGATGGAATAAACAACCAACACTTAGCCATTTTGCAAGTTATCTTCACTTTTCAACACTTCGCCAAAGACCTCGCATGTACGAGCGACTGCCAAATCCTGGAAACTAATGGCTGGCCTCGTTGGATAGATAAAGTAATTACGCTTGAATCCCGTGAAGACTTCGAAAACAAACGACCTCATCTGACAGGCCTAAAGGCTAGGCGCCTCTGGCCTGTAGAAATACAATGAAAATTTTATGCCAGTCCGCCCATGAAATTACGTGTTTGGTAGAAACTCTGCCACGATCACCCGGAATGTCAGATCGACAGGCAACTTGGTGCGTTGCGAAGCTGGACTAGCGTAGTACTGATGTCAGGAAGACCTCGTCTGCAAATTGGACCATCTTAAGGGTCATTTTAACCAGCGCCCCTGAGCTATAGTTGCGCTAGAAATGCAATGAAGAAGCTCAAAGACGTGAAAACTCCATTATAAGCTCATCTTCAGACGTCGGCTGCTGAAGCTCTGGAACTCGGATGACTGCGTTTGATAGCTCGTCGGATAAGCAGACTAGTCATGAAGAGATTGACTGCATCAGCCACCAGAAGTACCAAGATCCACCCCCCCTTTAAGAAGGGCGCCCTCAAGCTACAGGTGCGCTTTTGGTGAAAAGGACAAGTTTCTACAATGTGAAACTTTGGAAATTTCAACTTCTGTCACCAATTGCCGGAGTTACGGGTCTCGAAAAGCCTTGCTGGATAGCTCATCGGATAGGTAGACCAATTCTGAAGAGATTGACTGTATTTATGAGCATTTTCAACAAGATCTTGACCTTCCAAAAGAAGGGCGCCCCTGGGCTATAGTTGCGCTTTCTTGCTTTTCTCTGAGAAATCTTCATAATTTAATCACTAAAAACTCCGTCTTGACTACTGAAATGACCATGTGCAACGTGAAATGCTATCGCGAAACACTCCTCCATCATGAAATGCTCCGTTCTAAGTCTCAGCATCAGGTTTTGATCAATGAAACTGCCTTTAACTGACAAACTACTGACAAAACTCCATGCTTGATATTGCCCAAAAACTATACTTGACATCATTTTAGCAAGGTTAAGACCATTTAAACAAAATGCCTTAATGAAGCAAAAATTTTGGTTTGGGTACAACAAAGTACAGCAGAGGAGTCATTTTCGGCAGCAGAACTATGGCTTTCATAATCTGCAGTCTTCCATAATTGTGTTCTTCATCTAAGGCACCTGATTATAATAATTTTTTCATCAAAATCAAGTTATTCAATGAATTATCAGTCTTAACAGCACATTTTCCATCTCAAATTCAGAGAATTTTTGTCACATCCCTGACAAGTGATATGCATGCTGCACAGTGCAAGTAGGGAAAATAATAAATAAATAAATAAAATAAAGTAAAAATAAAATGACTTTTACAAATAAAAGGGATAAGGAAACAACTCACATTGACTGAGCATGGTGCAGGAAAGGTAAGGGGGGTGTCTGTGCCATTAATAAGGCATGGTGACCCTTCCCTGGAGCAGGAAAATTTGCAGGTCATGGGTCAAATTGGCATGCAAACACCTAATCATTCGCCCACGACCACATGAAGAAAACACATGTTTTTGGGCAAACTACAACCTCCATAAATTGGCAATGTGGACTCAGTTTGGAAGAAAGACAGGAGGAAAATCGAGTAGAATAGGGAGAGAAGAGAATGTGTGAGAAGGAATGCACACAGTTTGGACAGAAAACACAGAGAGAAAGATGTCTCAAGAAAATGTGATTGGCAGGTATAACACCAAAATCCACAACAGTTCCAACATCCTCCCTGCCTGAGATGAAAGGAGAGCAAAACGGTGCAAGAGATTTGAGATTTGTTTTAGGAAAAAGAAAAGAGGTTTTGGACATTCCCCAAAGCATAAATGATAAAGGAATTTCATCAGCAAGGAGGGCAGGCAGAGAAAATGTGAAGGAGAGAATCATGTAGGGAGAAGAAGAGGCAATGATTGCAACATTCTACCTGCCTGCACTCAAATGGTGCTTGGAAAGAGGGTAAGGACGATCAGCATATCCAACTGGAATGGATTTTTCTCAATGGTTATAAGGTCAGTTCATTGTGCCAGATTTTGTTAGAAGTTTTTCTTTTAGAGTGCCTCAAAGCTTTTAAATTTAGCTTTTCTATGGCATTTGAGAGAGACTTAGGAAATTGAGAAACCATTGACCTATAACATATAGGTTCTTTCCATGTATAATATACATTTGAAATGTAGTCTCATTTTCTAGCTTTTAGAGCTGCTCAATCACCATGTCCATATAGTCTATTTGGGATTTGGGTTATCTGTTTTCAGACCACTCTTAATTTGGACAGTGCATTGCCTTCTCTTTGGGCTTAAATTTTAAAGGATTTGAGTGTACTCAATAGTTTTTCAACTGTGTGCCTTTCTTAACAACCTACCTTAACCTTGTCCCATGATGTTTTTGAATTCTTGTAGTTACAAGATTTGGGTACATATATTTGCTTACATGTTTCCATGTTGAAATTTGTATTACCCCATATTGATCTTTATATCCGCCTGACTATTTCTTGTTCCCCTCATTAAATAATAATGACAAGTATATCTTGATTGCTAGAAGTGGGTTGGGAGAGGGGTAAAGTTTGGCTAAGGACGGATATATACAAGGACGTCCTTGTAGCTTTCTTTCTTCTTGGCCTTATTCATTCCTCATTGTTATTTCATATTTTTGTCACCTTCCTGCAAAAAGAACAGAATTTATGCCCAAGTTCTCTTTGAATGATTTCAAACTGCGAGTAATTATCTTCATACTTTATATTGGGTGTTTCCTATTTAGGGATAAGATAAATAGTTGATCATGGCAGATGTATCACTACTATATAGACAATTTTTAAATAAAATGATTATTCTTTTGGCAGTAAGATATACATATGCATGTTATCAATTTAGTGACATTTCGTAGGCAATATATGCTTAGATGAAATAGAAATCAAACATCATTGCATATTTTATTTAAATTAAGTTGACACATAAAAGCAAGTGGAACTACACTAAGAAAGGTAGTAGGTAACCTTTAGCTCTTAGTAAATGAATGGTGGGGTAAAATTCTTGTTCAACTTAGAGTATGATATGTGCCAATATGATATGGGTTTTGTAATGTTGTCCAAGTAATTAGTATCTTAGCCATGGATATGGTTGTTATAGAAGGTGCTAAGATTAATTATGGTTATGATTAAGATGCCCTTACTATGGCCTTCAAGACGATTGCAAGAGAACATAAAGGGTCACTTGTGATTATTGAAAATTGGAAAATCTTTTGATGAATCAAACTTGGTGTATGTATATATTAACAATTTAATTGGGGCCTAATTCCCTTATTATCTATATCCTTCTAAAATATTGAAACTAAGAAAGTACCATACCATTATTGGGTAATAAATTGTGATGGTTATTTTCCGCAGCACTTGGCGCGCTCATTAATATGTGCATTTGAGAAGGACACCCTCAACGCATTGTTTTGGGTTGGCATGGTATAGATGATGCATTGAAAACAATTCTTTTTGTCCCTTCACACGTTTCACATCTGCCTCAAGCAGGTTGTTGGATTAAGTGTTAGGCTCTCCGCTAAGACGAATTAATTGCCATTAATGCAAGCACGATTGATGGGCAATATAAGGTAGAAGCTAAGGGGTGGCAAAGGCATTCGTTGTAATTTGTAGGAAAAGCTACTATGAGAGTATGGAGACTCCCATCAGTCTCACCACCCCACACAAACAATGGGCATTTCTGGGAAAGATTACGGATAGTAGGCTCAAGTCGGTCTTCAAGGAAGATGACCCCCTGGTGGTGGAGGTGATAAAATTTGATCTTGGGGTCGGAGTTTCTCATGTCAAAGGACCAATACAAAGTGAATGTAGACATAGCCTCTAGGTTTGTAGCATCCCTTCTTGACCTGGAGGCATCAAAAGCAATGACTATTGATGATGTGCAAATTAGTCTAGCCAAAGCTTTTGGAGGGTGCTAAGGATGTAATCATTATTGCGGAGTTGGGGGTTAGTATGTTGCGACTAAAGGATATGGGAAGGATCTTTTTACCAGATGTCCGAGTAAAGCGTTACCCTTTCCTGTTGGACGTGAAGGGCTTAGAACTACTGGAGCACAGGACACGAGCGGCTTGTGAAGCGAAGTTTCTACAAAGGTTTTTGTATCTTGATTCGGTGCCTAGTGGTGACTAGAGGAGCCTCTTTCGAGAGTATCTCCTAGGTGAGGGTGTTGAATTTGATTGACTGGTAATCCCTCTTCAATTTTTTGGCATGAGTGGCTTTTGTGATTTTGGGTGGTTACAACTATGGGTGGTGACCACAACGTAGGCATTTTGGGTGGTACTAGGTAAAATAGTTTATATCTCCCTCTACGAAGGCTAATGGGTATGCTTGAGGACTCACATAGTATGTTTTTTGGGCAGGTTTTGGGAAGGAAAGCTACCATCTTCCACCTGCGAAAGCAAATTTTGTGCAATTTGTAAGGGCTATGCTTGGCTGGATGCCATAAACTTAGGATGAGACTGTAGGCATGATGATATTGTATGAAAGGGATTCAATCTCTGGCTGGGTGCCACCAATCGAAGCAATGTAAACATTCTAGATATTAATAAAAAAAAATTTACCTAGCAAAAAAAAAATTGTGATGGCTATTTATTAAGATTAAAGACTTTGCATCTGCATTGTGTTGTGTTTAACACATTATGTTGGACATTGAAACATGTGTCACAAGTTGTGATGTTTCTACATCTTATGATCACTAAAATATGAGAATAAGGGCTAATTTGCAAACCCTGTGCTTCCATATGGGATGCACCGAATCCCCTTCCCAATTGTAAGTTTGTATACCTAGCCTTGTGGGGTTGAGGACGGACCCGCGGTGTAGTATGGGATACACCGAATCCTCTTCCCATTTGTCCAATGTTGTAGAAGACCGAAGGAAAGGATTGGACCCACGGTGTAGTGTGCAATGCACCGATATTCTTTCTATCTGGGATGCATTATGGACATGTGTTAGTCAGCCATTGTGATGTGTAAGCTTGTCACTATGTTTTTGTGATGTATGTTGGAGCTCGTTATTGTGTATTTGTGATGTATGGTGGAGCTTGTCATTGTGTATATGTGATGTATGTTAGAGCTTGTCCTTGGGTATCTGCAGTGTAGTCCACAATGCATCGATATTCTTTCTATCTGGGATGCATTATGGACATGTGTTAGTCAGCCATTGTGATGTGTAAGTTTATCACTATGTATTTGTGATGTATGTTGGAGCTTGTTATTGTGTATTTGTGATGTATAGTGGAGCTCGTCACTATGTATATGTGATGTATGTTGGAGCTTGTCCTTGGGTATCTGCGATATATACTGGAGCCAATCACTGATGTAAATGTGATATGCATATGAGACAATCATTGTTGTACTTGTGATGTACATATGAAATAATCACCATGGTACTTGTGATCTGTGTATGATCCAGTCACTGTTGTACTTGTGATGTGTATGAGCTAGCCAACTTGTGGGTGTGGAGGTTTGTTTGTGACAGCCATTGTGTATGATCCTTGGGATTATGGTATGATATGCCCCTTGTGAACATTGTGAATGTTGTACGCTAATTCTTGGTAATGTTGGTATGGGCCCAACACTTGATGGCAAGTTATTAACATTATACTATAACTGGCTAAGTCGATAGGTTACATGTACTTAATGAATAGTCATGGGTTAAAAGCGAGATTAGAGATCTCATGCAAAAGGAGAGAATTAACTCCCTTTGACATAGGTAGGCGAACTACAAAGCCTCTACGTCCCACGAAGGGATACGTAGGCAGGGTCACCATGAACCCTCGAGGAATAGGTCTAGGTCTAGGAATGACCCTAGTTGTGTGAACTTAATACTTTTGAGAGTAAGCATATAAGTAGTGATGTTGATTTTTGTTGCCACCATGGTGAATGCAGAGCTATTGAAATTAACAGTTCTAATTTACATGGAATATGTTTGGTTGGTTAAGTTGGTAGTTGAGAATTGTTTATATAAAAAAAAAAATTGTAGTGCCCGGGGGGCAGATTTTACAATTTTCAAGGTCTAGCCGGTTAGTAGATTGTATCATCAGCTAGAGTTTCAAGAGGCAATGGGTTAAGAAAAGATTTTAACTCAGAAAAGTTAGATTTTCTGATTTTCACAAATAAAGTCATTAGGGTTTTGTCTGACTTTCAAACCTAGCTGCTCTTCTTCTTCGAAATTACTTAAATTTTGTCCAATTCTCAAAAGAAAGCTTGTAAGTTTATGTCAGCTTTTGGACAAGAAGTTTGTGTGAAGTATGCTTCCCTTGGTTGGAACTATTTCTTAGGGTTTTTGGACAGTTGTTTGTTCATCATTGTATCATTCCTACAGCAGCTTGGTATCAAACCATCAGAAGCATTTGGGGTATATTTTCAGTTAAAGGATTGATACAGAATCAACAGAATGAAGGATATATCGTGTTCAAAACATCATTGTCAAAATTTCAGAGTTTCAGAGGATTTTTTGAAAAAAAAATCAACAAAGAGGTATCAGATTCAAAGCTCAAGAAGAATGTCAGAGTTTTAAGGTGTCTTCAAGGAATTCCATTATGATTAAAATAGGGGAAAGCTTCATCATAATCAATCAGAGTCGCCTTTCCAAAAGTCAATTTGTAGCCCGTGCTCACACTATTTTTAGCCTATCACTTTTTCCAAGGGAAAGAGCATAATTTTGAAGCTATATTTTTAGCTATCTCTATCTTTCGCCCAAGGAGCTTTTGAGAAGTCAACTATTATTATTAAATCATCTATTTTTAATCTCTTATCATGTGAGAGATGTGAGCTTCAAGTTTTAATTTGTAATAATTTATATCATCAATCTAATGGCAATCACATAGTTTTAGACTATGTTACCGGGTTCTTCAAAAACGGACCCCATGCCCGCTCTTGGAGTGTTTGGGTACGAGAGCGGCCTGGGGAGCGCCTAGGAGTGCCCTAGGAGAGTCCAGGCAGCCCAGGGTTCGCTGTGGGTCCTTCTTGGGCGCTCCTAGGGCACTGCCAGGGTGCTGCCAGGCAAAAAATGTTAATTCGAATCACTGAAATTAATATGCTTGTGCAAAAATTGTTAATTTCCTATGGTGCAATATTCAGTAACAATTTCTAGAAGAAGCACCTAAGTTTCTAGGAGGGTTGCAACCTATCATTAACTGATTTGATGCATCTAAACACCTTTGTACAACTTATTTGTCAATTTGTTTAGGCCATACCTATACTGAGTTTGAGCCATATATCAATCAAGATCATCCTTTTTTGTTGCAGCAGTTTGTGATCTGTTTTAGCTTGGGTTTCAAATTAATTTCAAAGGTATTATTTCATTATTAGCTTCTTAAATGTTGCTTGTCAATTTAGTGGATTTATAAAATATTTATTTCAGTATAAACATTGACATTAATCCAATATTGTAATAACTAGATGGTTTATCATCAGATCCCTATTGTCATTGTAAGTTTGTAATTGTAATGATCTTCATTTGAATCGTGACTTTAGACATATATGATATATGACATAATATTGAAATTTTGAACTATCAATTGGCATTTATCTTTATCACAACCATTGATCAATGATTCAATGATGAATTGATGACTGATGATTGATGAAGTATACTATATCATACTATCAAATGAATTTACAATTTTGTATATTTTTAATTTTTTTACATATATATATATATATATATATATATATATATATATATATATATATATATATAACCGTACCCAAACGTACCATATTTCAGGGAAAAAAATTGTCGTACCGGCATATACCCATGCCCGATCCCGTACCAAAACCAGCAACTTAGGTTTTAGATTTAGTTTTACTAACCAAGATTTATAATGAAGCTTGCATTGGATGTAAGCAGACTAAGCAGACTATTTTTAGAGTAGAAATTGTAGTTAATTTTTTAATTTTCCCATGGACAATTTTGTAAAATTATAAATGTTATTTTTCAGTTTGCACTTAGTTTTCTGATGATAATTTTGACACCAACTTGTTGCTAAAATTGTTGTTCACTGAGTATTCATTATTATTATTTCAAAATTCAATATTGATTCAACAGAATTTATTATGCTAACATTGCTTTTAAATTTCTATTGAGATGTTTGGTTATGTGTGTTGGAAATGTTGTCATTGATGTCAAAGTGTTGTGATCAAAGCTAGTTACAATAATGAAGATTGCAGAGGTTAATGGAGTTGGAAATGATCAAGAAAGCATCAAGAAATTAATGAAGTCTGCTGTTATTAATGATTGCTGAGATTGGTGAAATCCTACAGATTGCAGTCATTGATGTCAAATGAAGAACATGGTGTATTCAGTTTGGAGTACACAATATGCCAGATGAAGAACATGATATTGAAGAGTTTCAGACTTGTGCTCAGATTTGTAGATCTTTTAATATAACTCAAGTTCGGTTGAACCAGTCCAGATCAAAATTGAATATCATAACATCTACAGATTAAGAAAAAGAATGATAATTACAAGTGCGGCTAACAGATCTGCTTAGTTGAAAAGGACGTTACAATACATCTGCTGATTAATCAAGAGACACGTCTCTCTAAAGAGAAAATGGTGCGATTAAAAGGATTGTTAATGTTATATTAAAGATTTAACATTATACTTATGAAAAGAGGTCGATCACACAAGTTTATGAAACTAACCATTAGTTATAAAATGGTGCGATTTGTTATTGTAATGAAAGGCAGCGCTTTACAATGAAACGATGTGAATGTTTAAAGAAGACTATTTTATGAAGAAGTTACCATTCAATATTAAAGAACAAAAGATGTGCTTCAAGAATTGTGTCTCATCCAAAACAAAAGGCACGATTTACTTATGTAAATTTCGAATTGATGAAAGGAATATATGAGATGGAGAGAAGTTAAAAGTATGGTTAAGTTATTAACAAAAGGCTGTGATCTATTTGAGAAGTGGTGCGACTCCTTGCAAAGAAATCTCTTTTGGTAAGAGATACAAACATTCGTTGAAGACATAGCTCTTGGAATAATATAAGTTATGAAAGATGGTGAGAGTAGAAGGCTGAGTGGATAAATGTTATATCGTTAGAACACAATAAAGTGTGGGTGTGGATTTTATTGAACATCATATGTAATAAAGAAAGAGAGAAAAATCGATATGTAGTGAGTTGTGTGGAATAACTGCTATATCTGAAGTAGAGAGTGTTGTGTGGAGAAATAAAAGTTATATTATCAAAACACAAGCAAGTATGTGCTGTGTGGAACAACTCTAAGTCACAATCAGGTGTGTAAAAGAAGGCTGTGTAAAACAAGACAACAAGGGGGACATGACAATGAATATAATCTAAAAGTGCAGATTAAGAAGTGTGAGAGTGTGATATGTAAAAGAAAATATCTTTCTTATACCAGCATCTCATGTGGAGATTTAAGAAGAGGATATATGCAAAATAATCAAAGAAATACTTTCAGATTTAGAGAGAGTTTGTGGAGCAGATTTTCAGTTGTATAAAGGACAGAATAAGGAAGAATTTGCAGCAGTTATTTATCATCTGTGTGATGAGACTTATACAGATATAAAAGAGTATATTTGCAGATTTCATGAAGGGATTGTGAAGCTTAGTTTAAATCACATTTGAAGAAAGAAATTGTGCAGATGTAGGGTCAGATTTGAAAGATAAGTTCTTGAGCAGAATTGTCCATCATTCGTTGGAGAAGCAACATTAAAGGTGGAACACTATTCATTCAAATTATAATCTTTGCTAAGTAGGTGCTTGGCAAGTAGGGGTTGGTGCACCTTGTAGGTTGGTGCCTACTAAATCAGCATTAGGGGTTGAAACTCCTTGTAGGTTGGTGCCTTCTAAATCAGGATTAAGGGTTGGTGCTCTTTGTAGGTTGGTGCCTACTAAACTACTTATTTGGTGATTCAAGTAGGTTGGTGCCTACATTCATTGTAAAAGTTTATATAATTCATAAAATACATTGGTTGTACTGTGGTTTTCTCCCGTAAGGGTTTCCGTGTAAAATCTTGGTGTCAACTTGTTCATATTGAGATATACTTGCATAGTTGATTTGTATTAGAGTTTGAAGTTGATAAGAGTTGAGAGGGAAAAGTTAGTTGATATACTGATTCATCACCGCCCCCCCCTTTCAATATATCTTTGTGCTCTTCAATTGGTATCAGAGCAAGGTCCTTCTTGAAAGCCTAACCGCTTGAAGGAGATCCTTAAGAGCACACATGGCAGATCATAACAACACAGTGAAAGCACCCATCTTTGATGGGACTAATTATGCATTTTGGAATATCAAGATGGAAGCATACTTGAATGCACTTGGGTTTGATGTGTGGCAATCTGTTGTTGATGGGTATTCACCTCCAGCTACCCCTCCAATGGATCAAGCAGGGAAAAAGAGAAGTGAAAACAATGCAAAAGCTAAGCATGCTCTTCTTTGCAGCCTAACAGATTCTGAATTTACAAAGGTCATGAGGTGTAAGTCAACAAAAGAAATTTGGAACAAACTTCAAAACATCTATGAAGGAGATGCAAAAGTAAAGAAGGCAAAGTTGCAAACTAATAGAAGGAAGTTAGAAACTCTTAAGATGGAGGATGATGAAGATATTGCTTCATATTTTCTTCGTGTTGATGAAACAGTGAACATCATGAGAGGACTTGGTGAAGAGATTGATGATGCTCTTATTGTTGACAAGATTCTAAGATCTCTTTCTACAAAATTTGAGGCCAAAGTTGCAGCATTAGAAGAATTAACAAACTTGGATAAGCTATCAAAAGATGAATTACATGGGATCCTTGTTGCCTATGAGATGAGGATTGAAGGAAGATCACCACAAAAGGAAGTCTCATTTAAAACATCTAAAAAGGGCAAGAGCAAGCATGAAGAACAAAGTGAGAAATCAAGTGATGAAGCAGAAGCTTACTTCATGGGAAAACTCAAGAAAGGAAAAGGAAAATATAAAGGAAAATTCCCTTTTAAATGCTTCAATTGTGGAGAAGTTGGACATTATGCTTCCAAATGTCCTTACAGTGATAGTAACTCAAGTGAAAGTGAAAAAGAAATCTACATCAAGAGAAAAGGAAAGAAAAGATCTCAAAAACATAAAAAGATTTTTTACTCAAAGAAAGAATGTAGCTCTTTAGAAAAACAAAGTGATGACAGTCAAAGCAATGATGATGAAGAAATATTGTTCATGGCTGAATTTGAAGAACAAGATGCTGATCAAGAATGTGATGAAGAAGAAGAATGCAATGAAGAAGAAGAAACAGATCTTGAGGAAGAACTTCACTATGCATACAAGAAAAATGAAGAATTAAAGAAGAAGGTCACCAAGCATAAACTAAAAACTAAGGAGTTCACTAAAAGCTTGGAGAAATTAAACAAAATAATTGAAGATTTGAGGACTCAACTAGTAGAGTCCTCAAATCTGACTAAACTACTTATTTGGTGATTCAAGTAGGTTGGTGCCTACATTCATTGTAAAAGTTTATATAATTCATAAAGTACATTGTTTGTACTGTGGTTTTCTCCTGTAAGGGTTTCCGCGTAAAATCTTGGTGTCAACTTGTTCATATTGAGATATACTTGCATAGTTGATTTGTATTAGAGTTTGAAGTTGATAAGAGTTGAGAGGGAAAAGTTAGTTGATATACTGATTCACCGCCCCCCCCTTCTCAGTATATCTTTGTGCTCTTCAATGTGTGTTGAGGTAGATTAAAATTTTAAATTGCTTCAGCAAGTTTGCAGGCTTTGTATTGCAAGTTCACTCGAAGTTGGAGATTGTGGCTATGTGTTATCCCTTAATTTAATTTACCAAACATTCATGTCTTTATGTCTAAGTTGCCAAATCGGGTATGGATACGAGTATAGGTACATGGATACTGGTGTGCTGATGCAGTAGAAATGTTTTGGAGGGTTAGGTATGCTAGATATGCTCATACAAAAAACATATAAAAATCATGAATAAATACATATTTGCAGCTTTAAAACAAGAATTAAATTCAGAATAATAAATATTATATATATGATAAACAAAACCAACCTAAAAATGGGAACTAAGTTAATTTCTTGAACAGCTCTTCCATTCCTATAATAATAATAAGTTATAATATATAAACTTTGTATCGGGGATTTTTATCCTAGCCCGAGCCAGAATGGAGGCCACAATCAAGGGACCTCCTCCCCAGCATGAATGCAAGTGAATAGTCCACTCCTGCAAACACAGTAGCCAAACAGGGGCACAAAAACTGCAAGCACACTAGCCCAAAAAGGGAATGGAACAATACATGCCTGAACGCCTGTCACATAGCATGAACGCTAATAGCAACCTCAATGCTGTTGTTCAAACTTGCGAGCACATTGGATCAGTGGAGGCATAGTGCCTACGATCACAATGGTCCAGTAGAAGTTTGAACCCTAGTGGCCACAACAACACCACCACTTTAACCATCGCACTATCGGATGAACCTTATATATAACAAATAATTATTAATATATAAGTATATTCATATTAAATACTATTTGTCATATAATAAATATAAATTTCAAATTTCTCAAATTTCAAATTTAAATATTAAAATAAATAAATTATAAAATTTTAAAATATTATAAATAAATGTTAAAATAATAATAAGTTATAAAATTATATTTTAAATAAATGTTAAAATTGTAATAAGTTATAAAATTATTAATAATTATGTGGAAGGCGTACCCTATTTGAATCAGATCGGGTATCTTGAAGAATCAATGATCAAAATTATATTAAACCGATGCAAGACGATTCAAGCAATCCTCTCTTCCATTTCAATTTCCAGCTCAAGGAAGATTTTCTTATTTTTATAGGCTACAATTTTCTTGTTTTTACAGATCACAATTTTCTTGTTTTTCTTTACTCAAAATGTCTATCATTCTTTAACTCATTTGTGTTCAATTTTCTTACATAAGCCGCTTTACTTTATATGAAAACTTTATTTAATTCTAAAGTGTTTTCCTTTCATTTAAAACTTTATACATATTTGGAAACTTAATAATATTTAATATGTATTTCTATATAAATAAGATTATTTAATTAATTATATATTATAATTTATTTTGAAGTTTTATATTTATAATATTAATAAATATTATTATTATAATATATTTATATTTAAGTCGATATTTTTTAAATATATATTTTTTTAAATAAACTTACATAATATAAAATGCAGCATGATACGTGTATAACATACTTGGGTTTTTCCTCCTTTGGTTGATTCAAACAAAGAAAAATTATGTGGAAATTAAGATTTTAAGGTTTTTATTAAGAGTTTTATGAACCCGAATAATATTTTATATAATTTAATTTATTATTATTATATCTTATATTTTATATAATGTAAATTCATTTTTATAATAATATTATAGCTATATTTATAATTATATATTATAATTTATAAAAGAATTATTGTATATAAATATAATATATTATATAATTAATATTAGAGGGATGCATATATATATATATATATATATATAGAGAGAGAGAGAGAGAGATGCAATAAGAAAGAAAAGAGGGATAGAGGTGAGAGAGAAATGAGAGATAAAGAGGGATGGAGAGAGTGGAAGAGAGATAGAGAGGGAGAATATATATATATATATTTATAGAGAGAGAGAGAGGAGAGGGATATATATATAGAGAGAGAGAGATGACAAAGAGATAGCATATGTATAAAGAGAGAATTTTGATTAACAATTTTGTGCCAACTATGACCAAGAGAACACAAAACATAAAAACAAGACTCAAATGCAAGAAATCAAGCCTTTAATTTTCATCTCCCCTTTCTCTCCCTCTCTCCCTATCACTCCTTTCCATATCTCTCTACTTCTCTCTCTATTTCTCTCCCTCCCTCTATCTATTTATATATATCTGCCTCCCTATCTATCTATCTCTCTCACTCATACGCACACACTTCATGTTTCACCCTCCTATCTATATCTCTATATCTCTCTCTCTCTCACCCACACTACCTATTTCCTCCTCTCTATCTCTATCTCTCCCCCCGCTCTCTCGTCATCTATCCATAACTTATCTTTATTATATCTCTCACTCTTGCCCGCTCCCCCTTCCCCCCCCTTCCCGCCCCTCTCTCTCAAAACCAAAAAAACAAAAACAAAAAAAAAAAACATATCCATTTTCCCTAATTGACCTACACACCTCTTCGGCGTACCCATTGCACACCAAGGTGTGATTGCTAGTAAATAACTTTAAAAGTAAATGTATGCAAAAAAACATATCATTTTTTCCCTAATTAACCTTCCACGCCTCTTCAACGTACCCATTGTACACCAAGGTGTGATTTCTAGTAAATAATTTTAAAAGTAATCTAACTCAAGGCATCCCCTAAATATTTTTGAATATACAAGCAACCCCTTAAACCCACCACTACAATGTTTCCAAGAATTCTTCAAGGAAATAGATGGGCCTTAACCTTTGAATCTTAGACCACTTTGGAACATTTTGGAGTTGAGTCCACTCCTATGCCCTCAACGAAAACAATGAACCTTTCTATATCCTTATTGTAATGAATTCCAATCTTGAACCAAAGATAAAACGTGATGTTTAGGTTCTTTTTCCCCTTTAGAACTCATGCTTACATCTAGAATCGTTGCAAAAACAAACTGGAATAGTCACATAAGTGTTTAAATCTCCCAAGTTTGCTAGCTTTTAACTCTAGAGGATAACAACAAGAAAATCGGTTCCCTATCTAAACCCAAAACAAATCAATGCAAATGCTGATTCTGGGATGTTTTGTACCAAAAATTGACCAAGTTTTTTTATAATTCAATAACATAACTTTCTATTTATTTTCATCATTTAGCTAAACAACATAAGCATGTAGTCGTAGGGCTCTTTCAATCACAAAGCATAAGAAACCTTTTGCCATAAGTGAATCCAAAAAGATATGCATTTAGTTTTATTCAACATGATTGTGAACCACACCAGAAAACACTATAAAGATTGTAAATCATAAGCATATGTTGTTCATATTAGGTTAGCAATGGTGTACATGGAGCTTCCCTTTCTAATTCAAAATGTGGTTTTGTCACACATCTGTTTTGTTGTGTCACACTAAAAGGTGTGAATCAAAACGTTCACATTGTAATATTCTAAACTTTCTAATACGATATTAATGGTTGTTGCAGTTTGTAAGTATTTGAGAGGATGATGTCCTTATCCTCTTTACATGTTATGAAGAATGGAAACAAAACATTAATCCAACTCATATTAAAAGGTGACAAAATATTCATGTGGAACAAACTCAAAGCAAGATATCCAAAAAATAGAGGATTTCCTTTTTGTTATCAATGTAATTTAGAGCTTTAGAATTCTAGGATATTGTTTGGCACCATTTTAAATTTGAGATTTCAAAACATTCATGTGAAACAAACTCAAAGCAAGACATACAAGAAATAAAAGATGTCCTTCTTGCTATCAATGTAATGTAGAGATTTGGAATTCTAAAATATTGTTTGGCACTATTTTAAATTTGATAATTTTGTATGATCTTGGCATTTTTCTTGTCTCCAAAATTTAGTCCTCAAATGTAGGGCGGTTGTATTCAGCCTACGCAAGTTTTGCAATTGTAATAGATGCTTCTTGTGGCATATTGAAAGCATACTCTAGCCCCATTTCTCAATACTATGCTTCTTCCCTTAGACAGGTGCTCTTATAATTTCAGTTACTAAATATTACAAATAATGGACCAATAGACAAGATCCATAGTACTTAAACTTTCAAGTGATCCAACGCTACAAAAATAAAGCAAAGGAACTATTTTTTTGGTATACTACAATGTCCCTTTCTAATTAATTAGCTTATGTGAGCTCTATCCTTATTTTCCTAATAAGGATATAAAAATATTTTAACAAAGGGGCCGTGGTTTAGTAGCAACAAATAAAATAATAATAAATAATATGGGCGTGTGGGTCTCCATAAGAGGTTGTAACCCCCAACACACTTAACAATATGACAAGAAATTAATGAGTTTCAAGCTGATGTGGGGCTATTTTTAGGAAAGAATCTCATTAATATTTTAATTGTTATCTTTGAGAGAGAAAATGAGGCCTATTAGTGTTATACATTGAGGAGCTTGTTGGCCTTTGAGACATCTGCCAGTTTATTCAATCTTTTCTGTCACAGTTTGAGCCTTGTGTTCAGCTATAGTTTACTTTTTCTGACAATGGGATCAGAATTTTCTTCCATGGAAGTGCCTAACATATTTCTTGCCAGGCAAATCCTAAGAAAACCACCAAATTTCAAAATATGGAACAAATGAAGAAAATCCAGCCATGTTTACTTTTTCTGACAATGGGATCAGAATTTTCTTCCATGAAAGTACCCAACATATCTGTTACCCGGTAAATCCCAAGAAAACCGTAAAAAATCAATAAATGGAACAAATGACTGTCATAAATGACAAAAACGCCTCCTGATCACAAGACCACAACAACCTTCAGAAAGAAAAATAAAAAATTGTGTGGTCCCGAATTAAAAGTTCCAAATAGCAAAATTAGGGAGACCTTTCCCCAGCAAAGTGGATAAAGAAATTTAAAGTTACAACTATGAATACACCAGATAAAAAACTCAAGTCAATAATGTCGATCAATTGTCCATTGACTTGCTACCAAGAGCATCCTATTCTTTTTTAACTAATTGTCCTTTTCCATGATCTCACCTCCCCTGGAAAAAATACAAAAACATTTGCATAGAGCAGTGAACCTACTAACATAGGTCCATTTCACAAAAAATCAGGACAGCAAAGCTAACTGTTTAATAAGTGCCAATGTCCTCTCACAAATTTTATTTACACTAAACATAGTAAAATATATTCCAGACTTTAGTTTGATTCTGTAGGTTAGTCAGTTTTAAAACCCAAATTCATCCTCTGCATATACCTAATTTTTTCCATCAAAGTTCATAAATACTCCTGTCATAGAGTAGATATTTTAGTTTTTCTAGCTACACCCATATGGCAATTTATGCAGCAATCCTTTGTGTTATTTTATAGAGGCATAAAACAAGGATCGCAGTGACTGCCAATCTCTCTTACTAGAAGCTCCCACTTGGGCTTTCTTCAATGCTACAAAAGACAACAGCATCCCTATATTTCCCCCACACCACACCCCTATCACCATTTTTCCCTCCCTATGACATACTTCCATCCCTGCACATTTTTAAGTTTTGCCTTACTGTTCTCTACATCATGATAACCTATATGCCACTTTCAGAAAACAGACCCTTCCCTTAATGCCAACTACTGGCCCTAGAAAACTGTTATCCATCTTCTCCATTGACATCATCTTGAGCCAGCATTTCCAGCAGCTGGAGTTTGAATTTCATGTCATATCTACAAATTTGCTATAGGACTTATGACTCAAATTTTCCAACACATCCATTTCAAGGGAAATGACTTTCTACCTGCTTCAGACTATTTTGCCATTTCCCTTAATTTTCTTGCAGGTCTCATTTACAAAATCAGCACGGGATGGAAGAAAGTTGAATTAACCTGTGATGAGGTGTAGACAGGAGAAAGGAAGAATGGGGTGGGTCATCATGGAATCTCATGCAACTTTCAAACTAATCCCCAAGTTATTTTTTACCTCATTTCCATTTATTTTCCCAAACTCTCTAAATGTTAAAATGACCCACCTCCCATTACCCAAAAAATTCTCACTGTTGCCGACTGTTCCAAGATTTTAGTTAACAATGTTTACCATAGGCTTCTAAGGATTTTTTATTCATTTCCCCGCCTATTCAACTCTATCAATGTAGATTTTTCAGCAACCATTAATCTAAAGCTAAGCAACAGACTAGAAATAAAGCTAAGGTAAAAAGCCTATAAACACCCTAAAGTTAGAGTTTTCAAGAAGAGAAAGAAAAATACCAAATCCCCAATGACGAGGAATGCACCAATTCCACCAGCCCCTCTCACCCAATTTCTGTTGAAGATAAAGATCAGCAACATATTCCACTTGCTAAAGCTCAAGCTCAATGGTGGCACTGTTGTTGTGTGTCCTCATCTTACGGGAATCAATTTAAATTAGGTGGCCAACGCTTTAAGTGGTATGGAAGCTCCTCATTTCTAAATGAACCATTGATTTTTGGTTCCTATGGACTTTTCTAACTCTTCTAGGATTTTTCACCTAAAAGGAGAGAGATAGGGCCCAAAAATGCTAAGGGTTCATTCAAATAATGTTGTGTATGATGTTATATTAGCTAAATGAGATGATCTAAATGCAGTTATATGAACAAATTGATTGGTTATGAATGCAAAATCTAAGAATTATGCCATGTTGGAAAACACATTGTGTAATACAAAATCACCTAAAAACGAATGGAAAACTGCAACAAAAATGAATCAGATTGAAAGTGTGCACCTGGAACCTTGAAGGAGACTGGAAATTGCTTCTGAAATACTATGATGCTGATTTCCAAGCCTGGAGGGACTCATTTGCTATTCTGGGCAAATTAGTCACAGTTCTACCAAATTGTACCGGAACCCGTTTCTGACAAAAGGGTATCTAAAAATGTAAAAATCCAAAAATTGACCTTGGGATGGGACTCATTCACCACCCATGGTGAATGAGTTCACTTTTGAATTTCTGGATTTTCAAAGGTGGATTCTAAAACTTCCAATCTGCACTTTGATGCCCTACAGGTGTCCGCTTCCGAAACTCTAATTTACGGGTCTGAAAATGGGATTTTGTTGATATTTTGACTTGTTGAATGAAAAGAAGACATGAGCAACCTTGCAACTTGATCTTCAATGATTTCCAAGCTTCCAAGAGACCTAAATCTGCCTACACACAAGACAAGAGAGAGAAAAGTTGAATGTTAGGGCATGGGGGTTTGCCTTGGTCAAACCCCTTTTAGGTAATTAAACCAAAATGATGAAAGAAAGGAATGAAACATACAATAATAGAATTGATTACCTTGCCATGATGTTGATCTTGAATTTCTGCAACAATGGAGGAAGATTCAGCTCTTGAATGTCCTTTAGAAGCTTTCTTAATGATTTGCAATGACAAAACCCTAAGTTGCTTGACTTGAGATGGAAGATTGGTAGATGAATATGTGAATTAAGTTAATGGATGTAAAAATGAGTTAAGAGAGGCAGTTTTATAGGCAATTCACCTTATTTTCCTGTTAATTGGATCCCTAAGGCCGACATGGAGAAAAATTAAACTTAAAACGTAATTTTTTTTGCTCAAAACACCAAGAATGGCTCAAATGGGACTCATTCGCCACTAATGGCGAATGGGTCCCACAAGGGCCATTTTTGCTAGCTGGAATGCCGAGAAGTAAGAAAATCAGGTTTATATGATGACTATGTCGAGCATTTGATCAAATTATGCCTCGGGATGCACAATATGGGTTAATAGGGGCCTATTAATGATGATGTAAATGTTAAATAGGGCTTGGGACACATAAATCAACGTGAAAGTGTGATTAAATACACTTTACAACACCAAAATGAGGTCCACAGCCTAGGAAGGCACAAGAACCAATGCGGAATAAAAGTGTATTATCAGCAGCACTACGACACAAATGCTTTTTACAAGCCTCTTAAACGGATGCGATACGTTACTAACACATTCTGGCAATGCTGAATTAGGGGAGAAATGGTTCGTCTTAATCTAGAAAAAGCTAAGTTATCTTACAAACACCTTACAAGACATCATTAAAAGCATGTTATTCGACGGTATGGTCCAAGACCTAATGCTGGATGCATAAAATGCCTCACAACACCAGGGAACGGCACCAAGTCCAGACATTTTATCGTGCCAATTAATCCTACGTCAAGCAAAGGGTCCTTTCCGCGCATTATTTGCCCCACTCTTAGGAGACTAAACTGCCTCAAACCAACGCATATCTTGGGGTGAAATCCAAGTGTACGTGATGTAGACGACAAAGAATGGCAAAGATCAAGGAGGTTACGTTAAGCCCCGTGATCCAAGGCGATCCTGCTTCAAACCACTCAAGACATGCACCAGCAAAATGCAGAATGGGAAGATGAAAATGAAAAGGATGGCCGAAACCTTTGACCGCTTGTTCAGCTTTAGTTGTGAATGATCCAGACCTGTTTGTCCTGGCGCGAGAATACTCACCTGAAGCAATGCAATCATGAGAATCCACCCGCAGGAAACCAAAAATATACTCCAATTTAAATACCCAACCTCCTGATTGTTTCAGGGTGAGAAAGGTAAGATACATATGCTAGTTGGTATGCACTCGCTGCCGCGCTGGCGGGCGTGTCGGTGGTTCATACGGTAAAAGTTATACCTCCCGATAACTTTAATAAGGCAACTACAAAGAAAATGAACTGAACAAAAGAGGGCTGGCCTGATAATCTGCAAGTTATGTTTATGTAAGGTGGCAAAATGCAAAATGTAAAAAATAAGCGGCAAAACGCAGAAAGATGTTCAAAGGAGTCTCTTGTTAAGTTCATGCAAGGTCAGTCACTTAGAGAACATTGTGTCTAATGTCTCCAAGAGAGGACCAATCAAAGAATAGTATATTCACAACATAGGGGATGCAGTGCGTCGCATCAGGCCACTAAGAGGAATGTAATATGCTGAGATAGATCACACTTATGAAGGACATCACACCCAATTTCATCCACAAAGTGACGAACGCATCACATAAACAACAAGGCTACACTAAGAACCGAGAATGCAAATGAATTATGGTAATGTATGCCCCCCACTTTAAAGCGGTTGCGAACACCAACACTGTGAGCAATTGCTTTAAAGTAGAAGAGAAAGAAGAAGACATGAGAGCTTACTCGGAAAGCCCTATGCCAAGTCATATGTTTCCGATAAGCTATGTCATGAAGAAAGGATAGTATGTCACATGCGAATCAATCTTAAGACATGTCCACATCCCAAGCTTGCTCTTATACGTTCATAAAAGGTTAACGATTAGTCGAAAGAGACAACGACAAGTGACATATGAGGACAAGGCTATCGAACCCCTTGCCCCCCACTTAGTGTAGGACAAAGGTGAGCCTGGAATGGATGAAAGTGAGGATCAAGTAGAGTTATTAGGTGCTCCAACACAAGGAAGAGCACCACACTCCTTTAGATGTTGAATGTTATTGTTGTGCAAAGTATTTGATGAAAGGGGAGATAAGTATGATATGTTGGATTTGTTTGTGTGTTCATTGCATCCATGTGTAGGAGGAAGGTTATAATTGATACCATAACAATCTTCCAAGTTAGATGAAGGGGGTATGTGTTTATGAGAAGGATTGGTTGTTGTACAAGAACACAAATCCTTTTGAATGTTATGCGTCATTGCTTCATGAGGGATGGGAGTTATATTGCCCCCATCATCACCATGGGGTGATTTGGTAGAACTAAGTTGAGTGAATGGAACACAAGGTTGTTTGCGTTGAGATGGGGATATTGCACACCCTCCCTTAAAGGGAGGGGTGAAACTCCAATCACTACTAGAACTTGTGTCTAAAAATGAATCATTTGTATATGACTCTTTGGACCATGAGGGTGAGATTTTGGAAATGTTATGGAAAGGAGGTGTAGAATCTAACAACCCCCCATTATCACGAAAGAGTTTTGTTGTGGGTGAAGAATTAGCATCAACGTGTATAGGTTCAAGTTTTGATCGAGGAATGAAAGGATTAGAGGAGTTGGAAGTGTTGTGATCAATCGATGTATAGCTTTGCTAATCGGCATCAATCATGTATATCTTGTTGTTGTATTCAAACTTCATGACACGATGAAGGGTAGATGGGACTCCTTTCATGGCATGAATCCATGGTCTCCCTAGGATAAGATTGTATGGAAGGGGTTCTTGCATGATATGAATAGAGGTAGGCAACACTACAAGTTTGACCTCAATAGGTAATGTGATCATCCCAAGTGGTTGCCTACGAACATTTTCAAAGCCACGAATATGAACATCATTAAGTTGAATGAGTTGTGTGTCCATTCCAAGTTTGTGTAGGAGGTCCACACTACAAACATTAATTTTTGATCCATTGTCGATGAGAGTTTGTCTAATTAAAGTGTCATTAATGATCACCTTTATCATCAAGGGATCATTCTTGTTTTGAATCTCAAGTGAAGGTAATTCATGTTTAGGGAATGTGATTTTTGACAGGGTGGCTTGTAATGAACAAGGGGAGGATATTACATGATTCAATTTTATGTAAGATTGTATCTCTTCCTTTTGTATTTACAACATTTCATGAAAGAGAAGTTTGATTGTTGGTGAGAGTTGAATGAGTTCCCATACAAATATATTAGCAGAAGTCTTTTTAAGATCTTCAACACTAGGCACTTTTTGAGGAAAAGGTAATGGTGTAGGAGTGTTGTGTGGTCCCCTAGATGTTTGAGCTACCAAGTTACAACTTAGCAGCTGCAAAACATTGTTATGAGTAGATTGCATCATGGATTTCAAGACAGCTCGGAATTTTTTGTGTTTTCAGTAATGGAAGGTGACTTAGGAATCTCACTAATTAAAGGAGATCCCGCTTGTGTGGTCATAACCTCAAAAATTTTGTCTTGATTGGCATGATATGTTGGTGAAGGGGATTCTAATGCCACTTGAGTATCCTTATCTAGGGAAGGTTTAGTGGTTGAAGGATATGTGTCAATGTTCATATATGTTTGCACCATGAGATTCTCCCTAGAAGGAGAGTTTTTAGGAGAACAACAAGCCAAACGTTTTTGACATTTGCAGGTTGGTTCTTCTAAAAGGACTTCATCGCAAATAGGGGAATGATCAATAGTTGAAAATTGTTTTTCAAGAGGGGTTTCCCTAGGTGAAGGGGGACAACTAAGATATTTATGACTTTCATTGATTGTGTTGTCTAACATCAAAGTATCTACTTCACAACTAGGAGAGATACTAGAGGAAGAACAAATGTTGTTGTCATGATCATCTAAGGTTGTGTTAGGTTGGTTGTGAATGCATTGTCAACTAAGAGAGGTAAAAGGAGAGAAACAACTAGGATTCTCAAAACTCTCATTAATTGATTCTTCTACTAAAATATCTTCATCACCAAGAGGAGAGATATTATGAGAAGAACAAGTATGATTGTTAGGAATGGCCCAAGTTGTAGTCTCTTCCACTAAAACACTCTCATAGGAAGGGGATAGGAAGTGTTTCTTAACATGTTTAACTATGTAAGGTACTAGCATTGTTTGAATAAGAATGAAAAGCACATGTAACCATTTCATGCAATGTTTCAGCAATATGAACAATGTATATGCAAAGATACAAAACACTCTTATCCAATGTATGCAACACCTTAAAATGTAAATAATGTATATGCAAGAATGAAAAGTACTTTTACCAAACTAATGCAAAGTTTTATGAATAGAAATATTGTATGTGCAAAAGTGAAAAGTACTTTTATCAATGTCAAGGAAAATTGCAGAAATGTAAGCATTTTCAGATCGAATGGAGTTTGCAAATGAAGTGATTTGAAGAATGAGTGATCTAAAATGATGTTTTTGAGCTAAAGGCAAAAAAGAAAATGTTCCAGAAACTTTCTAGACTTATACTATATGATACTAGGAGGCTTAGGAAGCACAGAAATGAGGTTTCTGATGCAGTAACAGACAGTCAAAAATCTAGACAGGGACTGATTCGCCCAGCATGGCAAATGAGTCCCAGTACTAGTTTTTTGCAAAATTTTCAGAAATTTTGAAGTATTTTTGATGTGTTTAATGTTGTAAGATGCAAACCTAAGATGGAGATGTAGAATTTTAAAGATTTTTAAGGAAATTGTATGCAAAAATGCAAGCTAAATGCAATTTTTTCTAATGCAAAAATTTGAAACCCTAGATGCAAATGAACCAATGCAACTCAATGCATCTTCAATGCAAGCTAGGATTAGGATGAAAATGGACTCCAAATCAAAAAATAAAATGTTCAAAAAGCAAGTTCACCAAAATGAACCATTGATTTTTGGTTCCTATGGACTTCTCTAACTCTTCTAGGTTTTTCACCTAAAAGGAGAGAGATAGGGCCCAAAAATGCTAAGGGTTCATTCAAATAATGTTGTGTATGATGTTATATGAGCTAAATGAGATGATCTAAATGCAATTATATGAACAAATTGATTGATTATGAATGCAAAATCTAAGAATTATGCCATGTTGGAAAACACATTGTGTAATACAAAATCACCTAAAAACGAATGGAAAACTGCAACAAAAATGAATCAGATTGAAAGTGTGCACCTGGAACCTTGAAGGAGACTGCAAATTGCTTTTGACATACTAATGATGTTGATTTTCAGGCCTAGAGGGACTCATTCGCCATTCTAGGCGAATCAATCGCAGTTCTGCCAAACTGTACCGAAACCCGTTTCTAACAAAAGGGTATCTAAAAATGTAAAAATCAAAAAATTGACCTTGGAATGGGACTCATTCGCCACCCATGGCGAATGAGTCCACTTTTGAATTTCTAGATTTTCAAAGGTGGATTCTGAAGCTTCCAATCTGCACTTTGATGCCCTACAAGTGTCTGCTTCCGAAACTCTGATTTACGGGTCTGAAAATGGGATTTTGTTGATATTTTGACTTGTTGAATGAAAAGAAGACTTGAGCAACCTTGCAATTTGATCTTCAATGATTTCCAAGCTTCCAAGAGACCTAAATCTACCTACACACAAGACAAGAGAGAGAAAAGTTGAATGTTAGGGCATGGGGGTTTGCCTTGGCCAAACCCCTTTTAGGTAATTAAACCAAAATGATGAAAGAAAGGAATGAAACATGCAATAATGGAATTGATTACCTTGCCATGATGTTGATCTTGAATTTCTGCAACAATGGAGGAAGATTCTACTAATGTCCTTTTTAGAAACTTTCTAATGACTTGCAACACAAAACACTAAGTTGCTTGACTGAGAGCTGGAAGATTGGTGGATGAACTATGTACTGTTAATGATGTAAAATGAGTCACAGAGGTGAGTAGGCACCACCCATTTTCCAAGCACTGGATCCCTAAGGCTTCCATACGGAGAAAAATTAAACTTAAACCCATTTTTCCTCAATAAAACCACAAAATGGCTCAAAATGGGACTCAACCCCAATTTGCCAGCCACGCTAATGGGTCCCACGTACTTTTGCTATCGGAATGTCGAGAAGTAAGAAAAATCGTTTATACCGGTGGTGCCAGGTGGTTCGCACTATTGCCCTCAAATCTCGGTTCCGGTGTGAACCCGGTATAACGCATGGCATGCCAGGGTAACGCGACAGGTTTACTCCCTCGTATTCACCACATCTAACCCGCCCAATGGTGTTGCACTCGGGGTACCAAACCATGTACCAAGCGCATTTGAGAACTCCAGGCCCAACACTTAAAAAGTGGGCCCAAAGTCAAATAAAAAAAAAAAAATTATTATTATTTTGCCTCTTAACCCTAAAACGACCCAATATGAGGCCTTTCAACACTAAAACATTTCATTTTTACCTCTCATTTTGCTCTCACAATATTTTCTCTCCATCTTAGCATTTTGAAGGGAGGTGATTATATTCGAAGGAGATCGATTGTGGAGTGGCAAATAGCTTCTACAAAGGAGATTTAAGTGTTTAAGGTATGCATTTAAACCCTATTCTTTAATCTTTTGATGAATTTTTTTAAGTTTCTTAGTTTTTGATGGATTTTTTCAAGTTTGTGAAGAAGTTTTTCGAGTATATATATTTTTTTTCATTATTTTTATAGATTGCAACAATGGCCAGTAGTCAAAGTTCAATGGGTGGGGAGGGAAGCCAAAAGTTCAAAATTGATAAAGGATCTCCTTTATGGAGTCATACCACAAGAATTTCACAAATTCCTGGAGGTGGGGGGTTTGTTTGGAAGTGTAATTTTTGCAATACACAATATAATAGCTCCTATTACCGAGTGAAACTTCATTTTATGGGCCCTAGTGGTAAAGGGATTAATATGTGTGAGGGCCCAGATGAGAAGGGGTTGTCTGCTGTACAAATAGCAGCATTTATAAAAGAACAAGAAGATGCTGACAAATTGGTTGCAAGAGGAAAACAAAGTAGTTATAGTTCCGGAAAGAAAAAAACAACATTACCCACTCAGACAGTTAGGCCCTCTAGACATCCCTTCTTGTCTATACCCTCTACGAAAGAAGAAGATGAAGAACCACAAACCACCACCCGCAAGAGAGGTCCATTAGAGAAGGCATTTAAAATGAAGGCAAGAGATATTGCTGAAGAAAAAATTGCATGTTGCCTCTATGCCAATGGTCTTCCATTCAACTTGGTGAGATCACCATATTGGCGGGACATGGTGTCAGCAATAAATAGGGCACCTCCTGGTTTCACAAGTCCTGGGTATGAAAAGGTGCGTACCACCTTATTGCAAAAAGAGAAGAAATCTATAGAGGGCCAACTAAAACCAGTTAGAGATTCTTGGGTTGAAACAGGTGTATCTATTGTTTCCAATGGATGGAAAGATTGCAAAAACCGTCCATTGATCAATGTTATTACCGCAGCAATGTTTTGAGGGCGGTTGACCGTGAAGGGAAGTGAAAGATGCAGAGTTCATTTCTAGGATTCCCATCGAATCCATAGAGATGGTGGGTAATGAAAATATTGTCCAAGTAATTACGGACAATGCAAAAGTTTGCAAGGCTGCAGGTGCTTTGGTAGAGGCTAGATATGAGCACATCTTTTGGACACCGTGTATCGTACACTCCCTCAATTTGGTGATGCAAGCAATTGGCAACCAAATAGAGTGGGTGAAAGAAATATACCAGGAGTCTGAGGAGATCCAGATGTTTGTGACAAACCACCATATGTCACAAGCAATTTTCAGAACTTTTTCAAGATTGGAATTGTTGAAGGTAAATTTAATTTATTTAGTTTCATTTATCATTTATGCCATGTTTTACATAATTGAATAAAATAATTCTTTGCATTATTTACATATTTTAAATGTGTTATTAACTTACTATTAACATGTTCTTAGGTTGCCGAGACCCGGTTTGCATCTCACACAATTGTTCTGAGACGACTTGTGAAGGTGAAAGATGCATTGAGTCAAATGGCTATTAGCAACCAATGGGGTATATGGAAGCAATCAAATTCAGAGGCCCAAAGGTCAAGGCACGATCTTGCATGATGATTGCGGGATCGTGAATTATGTATTGAGTCACCGAACCTATCATGTCTATGCTTCGGGTTGCTGATACAGATGAACCATGCTTGGGGGATGTCAATGATAGCATGGACACAATGTTGGAAAAAATAAAAATAGAAATACAAAAGAGAGAGAATGATCCTAAAGACACCTACAAAAGGGTGGAAGCAATTGTCTTCATCGCTAGAACAAGATGACACCCCATTGCACCTCCTTGCATATGCCCCATCTCCAAGGTACTATACCACTGAAGTACTTTCTATCCCAAGGAGTATACAGCCATATAGAGATTTTGAAGTTGCTAATGGGTATAAGAGGGCATTTAGTAGAATGTTCAGTGATCCAGAAGTGCAGACAAGTGTCATGAGAGAATTTGGAATGTTTATCTCAGGAAAAAATCATACCCCTTCTGTTGTTAGAGACCAATACAAAATGGATGCTATTACATGGTGGTACCTCCATGGTCAAGATTATATGTACCTCCAACCTCTTGCAATCAAGATCCTCTCACAAGTAAGTTTTTTTTTTGCCACTTGTATTGTAGAATTTAACACTTAACATTCTTGAATTTATCTTGCATTTTTTATTTTTTATTTTGTTGGTTTTCTCTCCAGGTTGCAAGCTCTTCTGCCGCTGAACGGAATTGGAGTACATACTCCTTTATCCACTCAGTGAAGCATAACCGGTTGGCTGCAAAAAGAGTTGAAGACTTGGTGTATATTAATTCCAATTTGTGTCTTCTGTCACGTAAGGATCCTTAATACAAGCAGGGGGCAGCGAGGCTTTGGGATGTAGCACCCGAGTCTAATGACTTGGATGCAACCATTCAGGATCTTGCTAGAGCCACTATGGATGATGTGGGTGATATTGATGACATATCACATGGTGTTGGATCCGCTTTGGGTTCAAATGATGATGATTTTGAAGTTCAAACCACTCAAAATCCAAGTCACGATGATTCTAACAATCCTTTTGATGATTGATGAGCACCTGAACAATGAACATTGAATCATGTTTCAATGTTTCATGAACTACATTTTGTAATTCAGTAATTTTATTTGAATATTTTTCAACTATCAATTGGCATTTAATATTTATCTTTGGCATTTGGCATTGATCAATGATCAAGTATCATACTATGAAATGATTTAGTTTTACAATTCTGTATATTTCTCTTATTTTTTTGTATATATTATACATATATATATATATATATATATATATTTATAATATATTATAATATATATATATATATACACACATACCCATACGTACCCAAACCCCTAAAAAAATTTTGCCCGTACCCACGTACCGGGTTCTCGTACCCGAACCCGTCCCCGAACCCAATCTGGTAACTTAGGGTTTATATGATGACTATGTCGGGTATTTGATCAAATTATGCCTCGGGATGCACAATATGGGTTAATAGGGGCCTATTAATGATGATGTAAATGTTAAATAGGGCTTGGGACACATAAATCAATGTGAAAGTGTGATTAAATACACTTTACAACACCAAAATGAGGTCCACATAGCCTAGGAAGGCACAAGAACCAATGTGAATGTGCAAGACACATTACAACATTAGTTTATCATTAAATTTGTTTTACAAGCCTTCTAAATTGATGTGATAATGTTATTAAACACATTTTATAATGTTGAATTAGGGAGAAATGGGTTCGTTAAGTCTAGAAAAGTGTGAAAGTATCTTACAACACTTTACAACACCTTGACAAGACATCATTAAAAGCATGTTATTCGATTTGCAAGGGTCCAAGACCTAGTGCGGATGCATAAAATGCCTCACAACACTAGAATCAAGGCCTTATTAAGTCCATTTTATCATGAATTAATCCCATGTCAAGCAAAGGGTCCTTTTTTCTACGGCACACTAAAGTCCAATTCACCATCCTACTATTAAGCAAAAACATTAAATTTCACCTACTGCAGATTTTACTACCACCTCTAATATCAAAATTAGACTCAATCCCTCTTTCCCCCCACTTGGTTCTTACTTTGGCTCCTCCAACTCCTTTTTCTTTCCCTATTCCATTTTCCTTATCAATTTCGCCCCATGGATCCCATCCTATCTCCTTCCCCTTCCCTCTAATCAAGATTTTGTTGATCCTCCTCTTAGGCTTGAAATTTTAAACCCAAAGTCCCACCAAAAAGCTGATCCCAATTTGTTGCTTGTTCTTCAAGAAATTTCTTAAGCCATCTGACACCAGAATAAATATCTAAAGAATGCCTACACACATAGTCTGGTCATGGAAACTAATCTTTTCTGCCTTCTTCACGTGTCGGAAAGCAGCAAGAGTGAATTGATTCAATAAACGAAATTGCATTGACAAGCTCAATGTCATCATTGAAATTCATGAATATACATTCTAGACAATTAATTCCTTGCTCCTCCTTGAGAATACATCCCGTCAGATTGTTGAGACTATTCAGGAACAAGCTGAGCTCCCATCTCTCTCAAAGTGACAAACCTTTCATGTTAACTGCACAATAGCATAGCTATACATGGAAAGAACTGGCAGACTGCTCCCATTCATCCACAAATGACAGTCGTTCCCTGGCAAATGCACTCATGAATGAGGAAAGTCAGCTTCACCTTCTACATGGCTATCATAATTCTGGGAAGAAAGAACTGTTTTATTCATCTTGTAACTAGTAATCCTTTTCTATATGTGTGCACTGTTTATACTTCAACATGTCATGGCTTTCTGTCTTTTTTAATATGTTACCAAGTCCATAACAACAATAATTCTGACAATCCTGACTGTGTTTTATACTAAGATCCATGCTTTTTTTCTAATCTTTGACTGTGTATCTGAAAATTTCACTCAATGTATCAATTTACAAAAATTTCTTATAGGACAGTCTGAATTAAATCCATGCCCCTTCTTTGTAATTATTTTTCCTCTATAAATGTACAAATTTTCTTCATCAAAAATACGTTTTGAAAGATAACAGGAAAATCTACATCTCCATTGACCTCAAAATTTGGTTTCATGTAGCTCTTATGTACTAATCAGATGAAATTACTTTTACATTTGAAAGCAAATATAGTTGAATATTTTTAATAATGCTTTTAGGCTTCAATATATTAATTTCCAAAACAAGATCTTGTAAGAGAAAAAACCCAAACATATATTTCTATGAAGATAGAAAAAATACACAACCTTATCAGGTACAACAAATTCAGCCATACAGAAGGGTACCTTTGTAAGCTTCATCTTTTTCCCTTCATCAGCCATATTCATAAGCATTATGATAGGCTGTTGTCTTTCAGCTGTGGAAGCTTCCAAATGATTGTCCAAGACGACTTTCTTAGTAACCAGAACTTCTTGTTGTAAATTTGAAGCTTGTGTTTGGGAAGGTATTACTTCCACCAATGGTTCTCGCATTATGCATGAGGTAGTAGAATCCCTCACAGTTCCACCTTCGTTGTTGTACATATGGAAAATATTATTCTCATCTTCTGCAAAAGTAATATCATCATGTTGAGAATCCACAGTAACTTTTATTGACTTTGAATAGGACTGTTCAACTGGGCCACTCCTCTTTAAACCTCTCCTTTGAGGTAAATTTGAAGTGTTCACCTTTTGTATATCACTTGATTTTTCTACGATTGTTTCCTCTGTATCACCAGATTTATAATTGAAGATTCCCCGTTCCACACAAAATTTCATCAGTGAATCATCATAATGTTTTATGCTGCTTATGTTCAAACCTTCTGCAACCAACACATAAGCCATAATCCATGTTTAATTCTAAAACCTTCTTGAAGATAAACAATGAAAAATACTATGACAACAGATTACAAAAATAAAATGTACTAGAATACCTACTTCCCATTCTATCCAATTGACCATCTTCAACTTTGTCGGGAAAATCAGACGAATTCATAGGAGCACCCATTCCATTATTTCTGAAATAAACTTGTTTAGCAGGTGAGTTTGCTATACTTCCTACATTCGCATTGTTTACATCTTCACGAGGAAATGACTGGTCAGTATCCATGGGAATAATGTTTTGGTCTAGCTCCATTCTTTCCTCAAAACAACACTTTTTAGTCAAAAGCTTAACAGTACTTGCTTTTGCTTCAGTTGCTATTGGAGTAGTTACATGTGAAACCGGAGATGCTTTTGACTTTAAATTGTCAGAACCAGGTGATAAGTACTTACATTGCCTCCTGTACCTTGGAGGAGATAAATTTTTGGCATTACCACAAGCATAATTATCTCCATTTAAGTGAGAAACCAACAGTGTGGCACTGCCTGGCATGGACATTGCCCTACGCACATCATTTTTAATTGGGAGCTTCCGAGCTTTCCCCTTACCATCTATCTCAGCAAGTGTAGAAAATCCCTGCATTACATGCAAACAATGAAAAAAGGACCTTAGATAACCAAGTAATAAACTTGGTGCGCTGCATTCATCTGTATCAAGTCAGAACAATCACCTGCTTTTAGCCAAAAATTTAAAATCAATCAAAAATACCTGTTCAAGCCAAAATCCTTCTGACTCATGATCACCCCAACAAAATAAAGTTAAGACTCCAACATCCTGCAATCTTTTCTTAACTTCTCCATACAAAAGCCGGCCAAATCCCTAAGTACAACATTCAAGATTCTAGTAAGCTAATGTTTGAGAAGGATATATACTAAAACAAACACCATTCTTACAACTATACAGTGTTCCAATTCCAAAATGCCTTCTCTGTAAAGCAAACGGATTTGTTCAACTTTGGGAAATGTGTTCATGAATGGTAAAAGTTTGTAGAAATGCTCATTAAGTGACTGAACACCATTTAACAAAGTTGGTTGTTACAGACTAATTAATGTACCAGCCATATATAAGCACAACTCAAATATTCAGCAAGGACACATTATTAAAATACTTCTACAATTGCAAGCGATATTTCAACTTTCAAAATTAGATATGACACTGTTTGACATGACTTTGCAAACAATTCAACAATTGATGATCGAATACAAAAGTATTAGAAGTTCCACAATAAAAATGATGACCAAAACAAACCATATGCAAAGCTAATTGCAAAAACATCACCAAACCACTAGATCATGAAGGCCTGGCATCAGTTGTAATAGTTCTACACCATTAGCATATCCAACATTTTTTTTAAATGGAAAGAATTAGTTATTAATTAAAGTAAACTAAACGTACAACATATTAGAGACCAAATCAAGTAAGTAAAAATGACCAGTTTTATTTAACTTAGAGGCCCTGACCTAATTGTCCTGCTAACCGGGGATTCCCAATTTTCCTTTATAGGTGCTCCTGAGAAAATATTGGAACCTTTTGCAGTTAAATGGTTACATGAAATATTATTTCTTCTGCTGCACTACAAATTTTTAAGAACCCACATATATTCTACCAGAAAAAATATTTTGAAAAGAATTATTTCAAAAATTACGTCAACCCATGCTTCCAGCTGCAGAAATTCCCTTAAGCATGCACCAGAAATTCGCAAACCCCCTTTTCTGCAGCAGCTAAAAATCTCACTCTGAAAAGCTAGGCACTCTTCTTTTGTGGGAAAGATTTTGAAATTTCCTGCTGGGGATGATATTAATTTAATGGGACTGCCTAAGCAATAGAAACAGGAGAGAGCCCCTTGCATAGAAAATTGCCCTAGTTAACAAGAATTGACAAAGATTAAGAATGATTAATGAACAACAAAAATAAAAATGGCATGTAACTCCTCCAGACCTCCGGTAACATTATTTTATTTTTTTGTAACTGGTGGAATCAACAGCCCTCAATGGCACAGAGCCACAAACGACTCAAATATAACACCACATGGGGCAAACCCCTATAACCCCCAGACCTCATTAGGATGCCTCACTTATGCTCAACAATGTGAAATTGGGTTTCAAACCTGTGACCATTATCTATCTTTTCAACAGCCAACCATCTAGTCTACACCACAGGGATGACCTCCAATAACATTATTAAACTCATGAAAAAGGCCTTAATCCTCTAGAAACAAACTGTCCAAATTCTACAACAAATTGCCATGCATTGAGAGAGAACCCTACAATTTGCAAAAGCTTCTCTCTTCATATTGGCAACCCTCAATTCCATAGCTCCTAGAAATTTGACGAGTCAATCAACCACTTTGTTTCCTTCTCTAAAATGATGCACAAAGAGAACTTCTTAGATGAATTTCTTCATACCAGCTCCTTCCTCAAAAGCTGATTACCATGTTGTAATGCATATTAACACATTGAATCCTCAAACGCTGATAACCATTGTGTAATGTATTACAATTTCCTACAAGAAAGTCTTGAGAGCAAGCACTTTCTCTACAATGCCTTATTCTCTAGTTAAGATAACATGCACTTTAAAATATTGCGATAATGGCCAATGAGATTCCATGGACAATAAACCTAGAGATATCCAGCTAGACAACTAGCCCAACACCTATAGTGAACCCCAATTTTAAGGTGGAAAAGACAGCTACTTCCCTTTGTAATATTTGAGAACACAACCAGTTCCTAAAAGGCCAAGGTTACCTTATGAAGCACATGACCCAACCCTCTAGTGGAGGAAGCCATTTAACCTTGTGCATTCCTGTGTTGTGGAAGACTGCCATATTGTCCATTCATTGTTTGAGATTTGAATATTGCTTGGGGTGTCCAACTCCATCTACAAGGGGTCCTTGCTATTCTTGTGTTGTACAAAAACAATTGCCTCGAGGGAGATACATCAAGCACCCTACAAGTACCTTTTTCTGACTACCTCCTAAAGTCAAAAAATCTTCATGTTTTGCTCCAAATATATAGATCAAACTATTATTGCTAGTGGCATATGTCTAAAGTATGGTAACAAAGGGAAGGTTCTATGAAGGGTTCAAGCTAGCATATAATCATGCAATTTTTCTAAGTAAAAAAATCCTTTCCATATATGCCAAAATAGGGACAATGAAGACTCAAACGATTGAATTTCTTGTAATTATTGCAAAGAATGCATTGAATGAGACCCAAAAATGCCTACCTTTCCAGTTTTTCTTCTATCAACA
>VDFB02287596.1:0-20410 GCA_007258455.2 Sequoia sempervirens
GACGTTTTTAGATTTTTGCTTGTTTTGACGTTTTTTGCATGTAATAATGAATGGTACGGCTTGCTTAAAAAATAATAATTAATTCTATAAAAATGCCAGATCTTCAATATGTGTAGATAATACAAGCAAGAAAGGAGGCGTTCTTTATTTTGCTCAATAGGAATCAATACAACAAGATTTTTGTAAACATGCAATAAAAATCAACAATATTTATTAAGAGAACCTGGTAACCAGCACGCATGTAGAAGGTACAGATTGTACGGCTGTAATAAATAATCTTCTCTCCTTCCGTTTGATATTTCCTAATGATGCCCAAAGGTATGCGCCTGAACTGGAGAAGAGATGAAGCCAATGAGAGAGGCGTTTCTTCTTGCAACAAAAGGCGGCTCAAACAAGATGGTACGGCCTGTCAGAAGTACGGCCTGACTGGAAACAGCAAATAAATGAAATGAAAGGTCTCTTAAAACAATGTCCAGTCTCAGGTATAAGGTGCGCCTGGATGAATCAATACAGTCTGGTTGCAAACACTGAGAAACTCTAAAGGTAATGAATGTGTTTTGACTGGGAATCTGCAACTTGATGAAGGTACGGCCCTGTACAGCAGTACGGCCTTCTTAAAAACAGCAGCAAGTAATAATGACTCCTTCCTCTTGTCTTTAATACCAAATCCCCTATTGATATGCTGCGCCCAAGTTGACAAATGTTCTCTGAATGCAAGAACTCTGAATCTCTGAAGACTTTGCACTTCCCCAACAGTGGTACGGCCTGCTAAAGTACGGCTACAGCTGAATCTGCAATAGATAAATATATGCCGCCCTGTTAACCCTCTGGAATCACTTGAATAGGGACGCCCAATGATGGTAAATGCCTTGAATATAAAACTCAATAGAAAACTCTGAAGAAAACTCTGAAGATATTAATTCCTCTGAAGCTCTGTGATTTACTCTGAATGAGAAAACCTCTGCTGGCAGTAAATCGGGTGATATCTCACACCCTCTGAACTGATTCGAAGGAGATGGCTCGTTCTCCGACGATTTCGAGACGAAACCCTAAGGTCTCTGTGCTCTGGCAAAGCCTGATCAATTTTCTGATTCTCAAATGTCATAATGGCCCAAATCCCAATGCAAAACCTCTTTATTGCACAAAAGTGCGATTTCCTTAATAATAGGGATTTAATAAAATATTGACTTTTAATTCTTTTATTATTTTTAATAGTCTCCGTCAAATATTTTAATAATAATTTAATTCTCGAACTGGCCCCCTTTCTGATGATGGGCGCACCCCTCAAGGCAGATGACTTAAGTTATAATTTTAAATTATAACTTTATATTATAAACATTAAATAATTAATATTTAATCAATATAATTAAATATTAATATCTTCCTCGTAAATCATCCGATTACCGATCCGTCTGATGCTGACGAACTCAGAAGTGATTCCGGATGCCGCCAAAGCCATACTGCTAAAAATAGCAGTGGTCCCACTGGCCTCGCCAGAACTCCGCTAAAATAACACTTCAAGAAAATGTCTCTCAATGGAGCCCGAATCCAGCTTCTTTACCCTTGATCAAAACCGGCTTGACCCTCGATCACTGAAATAATTTCGAACGACTTCTGAATCCACTCAAGCAATACCCTAATGAGGGTCTCATGATAGGCCAATCTCAATGCATCATCGATGTTTCGCTTTAAAACGGGGATTACGACAACCGGGCTTCCCTAAAATTACGACCGCCAACTTCAACCGCAAACAAACTCCAACTCTAGTTCTAAAAAGGAACCGTAATGTCCCACACATCTCGAACTATCTCCTGTAGCGGCATCAAACTCAACTGCGCAACCAATGCCTGGATCCCAAACCCAGCGTAAAAGTCCGTCGTGACGGTCCTCCTCAGGCTGCCACTGCGCTCTATGGCCTCCAACTTCACCATGCTGAGAGTTGTGAAGTGACCCATTGGGACCCATCCCATACTCGATGCCAAACCTGTCACCACCGGGATCCCAATACAATCTGAATCCACATCCATCCGTCATGCAGAGATAAAATCTCCTAGAAGCATCTACTGTCCTGCATCTCTCCCTGTCTTCTGCTAAATGCTCATGGATGTGATAACTGTCCAAACCATCATGCCAACTAACACCATAGTCGCCCTGTAACCATGTACCTGTATGAAAAATCTGCGACATAGAAGTATCAAGCCCTGTCGAATACATATCGGCATGATAGATGACTGACTGCGGCCCCTGCAAGTAATACCCCACAGACTGCTGGTACCTGCATCCGCTAATCCCATCTTGTGAAGATGGTAACTCGGCACACAGTAATGAATTACTCCCCTCGACACCAAGAGAATCACCCTGTGTACGAGAAAGGTGCATCGAATCATGTACAGGTGGATCAAAGACAAAACTGTAAGCACTCCTCACCGTGTACACCTCATTGAACTCTTCTGTGAGTTTGGTTTGGAATTGCGATGCACTACAACAATCCCAAACACTACGATCATCACCCAACTCAGAACTAATGTCAAGAGTACTATCGACGTCCAACTCGAAGAGTGGATTATCATAGATCGAACCACCATCAAATTCAAACAATGGATTATTCACAAATTGCACAACCACGCCATCCTGATCGGAATCATCCATCTCTGAATCGCTGGAATAATAAACTGAGTTGTACTCCCGACTCGGCTCAACGAGCTGCCGACCATAGTCAACTGTAGAAACCACTGTAGAAACCCCAGTTTCCCCTTTTTCTGTCTCCGATTGTTTTTTGAAGGTTTTCTGACGTTTTTAGGTTTTTTTGCTTGTTTTGACGTTTTTTGCATGTAATAATGAATGGTACGGCTTGCTTGAAAAATAATAATTAATTCTATAAAAATGCCAGATCTTCAATATGTGTAGATAATACAAGCAAGAATGGAGGCGTTCTTTATTTTGCTCAATTGGAATCAATACAAACAAGATTTTTGTAAACATGCAATAAAAATCAACAATATTTATTAAGAAAAAACCTGGTAACCAGCACGCATGTAGAAGGTACAGATTGTACGGCTGTAATAAATAATCTTCTCTCCTTCCATTTGATAATTCCTAATGATGCCCAGAGGTATGCGCCTAAACTGGAGAAGAGATGAAGCCAATGAGAGAGACGTTTCTTCTTCCAAACAAAAGGCGGCTCAAACAAGATGGTACGGCCTGACTGGAAACAGCAAATAAATGAAATGTAAGGTCTCTTGAAACAATGTCCAGTCTCTGGTATAAGGTGCGCCTGGATGAATCAATACACTCTGGTTGCAAACACTGAGAAACTCTAAAGGTAATGAATGTGTTTCGACTGGGAATCTGCAACTTGATGAAGGTACGGCCCTGTACAGCAGTACGGCCTTCTTAAACAGCAGCAAGTAATAATAAATCCTTCCTCTTGTCTTCAATACCAATTCCCTGTTGATATGCTGTGCCCAAGTTGACAAACGTTCTCTGAATGCAAGAACTCTGAATCTCTGAAGACTTTGCACTCCCCAATAGTGGTACGGCCTGCTAAAGTACGGCTACAGCTGAATCTGCAATAAATAAATATATGCCGCCCTGTTAACCCTCTGGATCACTTGAATATGGACGCCCAATGATTGTAAATGCCTTGAATATAAAACTCAGTAGAAAACTCTGAAGAAAACTCTGTAGATATTAATTCCTCTGAAGCTCTGTGATTTACTCTGA
This sequence comes from Sequoia sempervirens, assembly GCA_007258455.2. Taxonomy (NCBI): domain Eukaryota; kingdom Viridiplantae; phylum Streptophyta; class Pinopsida; order Cupressales; family Cupressaceae; genus Sequoia; species Sequoia sempervirens. The sequence continues at coordinate 3,724 of VDFB02287596.1, forward strand.
ATGAGAAAACCTCTGCTGGCAGTAAATCGGGTGATATCTCACACCCTCTGAACTGATTCGAAGGAGATGGCTCGTTCTCCGACGATTTCGAGACGAAACCCTAAGGTCTCTGTGCTCTGGCAAAGCCTGATCAATTTTCTGATTCTCAAATGTCATAATGGCCCAAATCCCAATGCAAAACCTCTTTATTGCACAAAAGTGCGATTTCCTTAATAATAGGGATTTAATAAAATATTGACTTTTAATTCTTTTATTATTTTTAATAGTCTCCGTCAAATATTTTAATAATAATTTAATTCTCGAACTGGCCCCCTTTCTGATGATGGGCGCACCCCTCAAGGCAGATGACTTAAGTTATAATTTTAAATTATAACTTTATATTATAAACATTAAATAATTAATATTTAATCAATATAATTAAATATTAATATCTTCCTCGTAAATCATCCGATTACCGATCCGTCTGATGCTGACGAACTCAGAAGTGATTCCGGATGCCGCCAAAGCCATACTGCTAAAAATAGCAGTGGTCCCACTCTGCCTGCCAGGAACTGCTAAAAATAACAATTCTGCAAAATGTCTCTGAATGAGCCCGAACGAAAGCCAATTGATCAAAACTGCCAATCTGACGCTGAGCCAAGCGCCGAAACGACCCTCTAACCACTCAGTCAGCCTACGAGGGTCTCATGATAGGCCAATCTCACGATCACTGATACTCGCCAAAAACGGGGACATGACATAATTGAAGAAAGCTTCTACAAAAGAGCTGTTTGAGTCTCTTTTGATATATAGCCTTGATCTGATACTGGGTAGGGTGTGAGTTGGGGATTGCCCCTCTGCTGAAATTTTCAGAATCCTATGATCAAATTTTAGTGGCTGTATTTGTTAGAGATTTATAAACTCTTCTAATGGCTAGTTGTTAGACTGTAATTAAAATTGTTAATCAAATGTTTGTCAAGTTGTTTAGTTGTAAGATGGGGCATTTATTACAACGAATTACCTACTTTTGGAACTTGGATTGGTTTGCCAACATTCAAGTGGTCTCCACGTTGTTGTGGTTTGGAGATATTCTTCCGCCTGTGTTGCACGTGCACTTCATTACCAATGCTGTCAACATGTTTGTGCTTTTATTTGCTACCTCATTCCCTCTGTTTCAACTCCTATTAACTTGTGGTCTTGTCTGCACTACAGGCCTAGCACATATAAAATGCCATGCAAGTAATAATGGAGAACTTTTGCAGCTCTATGGAAATCGATATATAATGGAAATAACTCATGTTGAACTAACCATACATTTTATTTTTTTATAGTTAAATCTTTTCTTCACTAAGTATATGGAAAAATCACAATGAGATGGCTACAAATCTATGCCAGGTAAACCTTGCTGGCTGATAGTGGTATTAATTATGATAACCATAATTTGGTTTTCTAATTAAATTATTCTCACCTATAATCTTTCATTCTTGGGTGTAATTCTTATTTTATCTTGTTTTCAAACTAAATTTGTAGTATGATTATGGATTTTGCTTGTCAGGTCAAATGAGAATGGATGGCCCAAAGTATCTGTTTCGCGGGTAAGGATATGTTGAGTCCTTGCTTAGGCTATGAAGCTTTAAAGTGTTTAAACAAAATCGTGCTATGCTTTCTGTGCTCATTTTCTTTGAGCACCTGTTTTTTCGGCAAATATGGTACTTAAAAGTGCCATTTCCTTGTTTGCATCCGTGAAATTGGCAGTTCACAATATTTGATAAACTTTGCATACGCTTTGTGAAAGATGTGTTCAGTATTTGTATGTATTTTGATGAGGGATCGGGTTGTTTTCTTTCCTTATATTAACAAGATACAAATGATTGCTTACCTCCATTTATGGATAATTGCTTTGCATGCAAAAGTTTAAAACCAAAGCAGCACTTTGAGATGATTTTCATATATATATGGTATTTGCTATCGATATATGTAAATCAGCTGGATGTATGAAATTAGAAATATAATCTGCATTACTGTATTACATGTTTAACAAGTGGGGAATTTCAGTTAGATATGTGATAGTGAATTTGAAAGCTTTTGGATTTTGAACATTTTTTCTATCAATGTTTCAAATCATACTCTATGATCCATCATCAGGGTAACATGGTCATACGGTCAAATCCAGAAGCTTTGAAAGTCAATATCATGGACTGTGGAAATTTAATGTCTTTGATATGTGATGGTACCAAGGAAACCCGAGACTTCTCCAAGTGGCTTGCACTTTGACCAATTTTCTACTCAACATTTTCATTGAGAATTTTCTTTTCAACTAAATCAACCTGTAAAATACTAGCCAATCTATCTAGTTCTGTACTTTGTTATTGGGAGCTATGAACATTCAAAACAGGCATTATATTATCTAGTCCTGTACTCTCCTTAGGTGTGGCTTTCACTTCTCTTATGTATGTAGTGGTGGATCACTTTGACCAATTTTCTAATCTCCTTTTTCACTGAGAGTTTTCTTTTCAACTAAATCAACCTGTAAAATACTAGCCAATCTATCTGGTCCCATCTTATTGGGAGCTTTGAAGGCATTCTGGACAGCCATTATATATGTATCTGGTCTCGTACTCTCCTTTGGAGTGGCTTGCACTTGGCACCTGCTCTCTTATGTATGTAGGGGTGGAGCACTTTGACCAATTTTCTACTCTCCTTTTTCAATGAGAGTTTTCTTTTCAACTAAATCAACCTGTAAAATAATAGCCAACCTATCTGGTCCTGTACTTTCTTATTGGGAGCAATGAAGGCATTCATAACAGCCATTATTTTCTGCAGTCCCTTGATTGTCTCATATAGCTGGTATGCCTTGATTGTAAATATCTTCTCTGCTGCCAGATTTTGCACCACATATTTTATCTCTTGTATCTTTAGTGCCCTGCCCTTGCCCTTATATTATTTGGTTGTTTCTTGATGCGAAAATGTGTGTTTACTAGTTTGACAATCAACCATTTGTAATTTCTGCCATTCCATATTGACAAGACTTCATTCTTCAAGAATGAAATTTGAGAAGTAACACATACAACTCTCTTGTTAGACTATGTATGTTAAGAACTCAATAGCTCTAGTTCCTGCTCCTCTGCTAGACACCAGTATGCCGACCTCGGGCATCTTCACTGTAATACTAGTGAATCAATCAGAGGTTGGCTAGATTTGAAGGCCTTGTGGGTGTATTTATGCATTTTTTCTATAAAATAGAATCAAAATTTTAGGAAAACAGTATCATTTGAAATGGGAGGTTTTTATATCTTGAAAAACTCTAAAGGATTGTGGTTGTATATATATTTAGTCTGAAATATTTTCTTCTATAAATAAATCATGCCTTTGGAAGTGGGATCTACAATTGTGGAGCAACATGTCCCATGATATTAGGGATTTTGGAAGATTGGATGTGTGGTGTCATCTAATTGTGGACCAAAGCTTATGCGACCTACACCGTTGGGCATGCCATAACCTCAATTATCTTTCTAAGTTCCATGTGGTCCAAGTTGCTCAACATAACCCTATAGATGCACTATCACTAAGAGCACAACTTTACTTCATGCTGTGTAAGATGTGCATTTCATGCTCATATGAACTTACACCAAAAGGATGGTTGGTTTTCACAACCCTCTTCAGGGAAAACAGGTTTTTGTGCCATACCTAAAATGGACTCTTCATTGAATGTTGTTGGCGTTTCAATTTGCACCTCTGGAATGCGGATTAGAAACGGACAGCTATGCACTGTTAAACTACTCTTCAAATTAGGAGGGGAAGCTCCCTCTTCATTGATGATGCTTAAAAAGGATACTAAACTATTGCCAATCTTTTTATTCTCAGCTAAGAGCACAAGGTTATAAAACTCTTTGCATCATAGCTGAGGTTTTCTCTTTTCCAAAACTTCAAACTACAACTAAGCCTAAACTAGAGACGCTTTTGACAACTCAAGTAAACTCAGAGCTTGAGAGTCAGAAGTAAACGAGGAATGCTTTGATTAACACAAAATCTTAAATAAACTTACTTCCAGATCACAACTGAAGAGTCATTGTACTTATAAGATGAAAGCTGAAATAAAGATTATACAAGCAAAACACATAAGACAAGAAACTGAAAGAGGTCGAGCAAGTAAATCAGAACAAAGAAGGCATAAGTTTTCACTTTTCTCAATTTCTAACAGCAGTTACACTTTTGGGACAGCAGATTGTAGCAAAGACAAGCTTATAATTTGTGATCAAACACCAAATTACACTTGACACAAGTTGAACGGTAACTAAACAACAATTTGCAGCAATACAGGCTTACAAATTAGCTCTTACAATAACAGTTAGAAAATAATGGGCAAGACTGCCCTTATTTATACACAAACAAGGAGTACGTAACCCTAAAATCTCCTTGCTTTAAGCTGACTAGATTTGCCAACTCGCAAGATTTACTTCTAAAACTAACACAGGACAACTAACTAACCACTTGCTAAAATCAGTTAAATCAGTTAATTGATTTTAAAGTAGGGAAAATTCCAATTGTACGTTTGATTTTCTATTTTACAAAGAATAGATAAGCATGAAACAAGAATAGCAAGTTAAACTCAAAAAAGGCATCAAGTTAACTGTTGTTTTTAGTTCTGTTCTTGTGAATCTTTGCTGCCTCCAAAAGGTGACTCACTCATTGATAATTTGGGAAACTATACCTGCCAAAAAACTGGTAACTGCCTCCTTGTTAGGAGTACTGATATAAGTTGTTGATTTCTCTCCAAGAAGAGGATTCTTGGAAAAAAGCTGAGGTCTGGGTTTTGTAGACAATCACATTTTGAAGAGACAACCCAATTCATCAGATTTTGAAAAAGCTGAGGGCTTTTTGAAAAAGCGGATTTTTGGAGATATAAAATTTCCCAATCTTCAAGAGGAGCAAAAAGTAGATGGACCCAGATCGACGAAAATTGAAAAAGTTGACCGCCTATTTTTGAAATGTGATGCCCTAGAAGATTGGACCATGAAAAAGCATGCCTCTGTGCTTCCCAATCCCAAATCCACGAAGGATAGTGAAAAAGCACGCAGTTTGAGCCTCCAAACCTTAATGAGCAAAAAACGATATTTTTCTTTGTTTGGACACCAACTTGCAAAATATGAAGAATAAATGCCAAAAGCCTTCTTAAATAGAGTTTGAAGACGAAAAAAATACTTTCTTCACAAAGCCCTAAAATTTTGAAGTCTATCCATGAAGATAGAAACTTTGTATGCAAAAATTTGAGTCCATTTGCACGTGCAACGGTGAATTCCTCCTTTGTAGCTACAAAAAAGCACACGTGAAGACACATTTTTTGGAAAAAACATATGCATTTGATGACATTATCAAACATGTAAAACCTCTCTAGTGTTAGCCATTTTCTTTGTTTTTCAACTTTTTCTTGCTCTACTTTTGGTGAGGCTTGCCTCCGACTTCAACGAGTCGGCAATTTGGTATTGCCAATTGATAAAATCTATTTGACCATGCCAATCTCATGTTTGACCACTGCTGAAGTGATCCCCTGCTTCATATCGGTGTTCGACATTGACCAACAGAGGTTGAGCTAGAAAGAAGGCATGCTAGGGTCGAAAATATTCTAAGTGTTGAAAACCCAGGCACCCCTGGTGGATAGGGGCACCTTGCATCCCATGTCTTAGCCAAATTTCAATGATTTTCATCTTTCTTTCATCCCTGATCAGACCTTTGCCAATTGCGTCTTTTGATCATTGATTTCCGCGAGATGATGAACACCTGCATTTGAATGTTGAGCATAATAACTTGTCTGAACCTCAATGATATGTTTGCTAGCTTTTCTTAGCCTCTAATGTTGCTTTTATCCTGTTTTCTGGGCAACTGAAGGTTACTGACCGGAAAGATTCATCATTTTCGAGCAACAAACGACGAAAGCTGAAAAATGACTAAGTTGCCTTGATTGGATAGGGGCGCCTAGACATCCCAGAGTTAGAATTTTTTATAAATTTCATCATTTTCAAATTCACCTGCATTTTGCGTGAACTCCACTTTTTCTTGAAGTTTGACAATGCCTATACAACATTTGAGACTTTGAATCTGATACCTGGTAGTTGATAATCCTCCACTGATGACCTTGGAGCTCGTGTTTCACCTTCTAAAAAATCAGAATTAACCCACCAGAGAAATTCTAACCTTTTGATGATTTTGAACAGACCGGCCTGATTGGGAAGTATTTTCGACCAATCAGAATCAGTTAGAGCCCTCCAAACAAAGATTCAATTTTTAGAAAGTTTTGCTAGCATCCATTTGACAACAAACCCAGAAAACCCTAGAAACTTTCTATTTTTAGAAAATTTGACATTTGACGAATTTTTTTACAAGACGACTTTGACCACTCTTTACAAAATGCTTTAATAAAGCAAATTTTTTCATTGGGCACAACAAATGTCCACGTACGCTTGCGATTGTGTTGTCATTGTCTATGTCCACTTGCACATTGAGCTATACACTCCGATTTCCAACCTGCATTTGTTTCATATTTTATGCGTAGTTTGATTCAATCTATCACTTACTCATTATTTTCCTCAAGAGAAGTTGGCAACCTCTTATTGGTTTCACATTGGTGGCAGCAATGCAGGCACATTTTTTTTACGTTCAATGAATAATTTCTTTCTTTTGTTTTACACAATCTCCTCTAATTTTAATTGTTCGTCCAATTCCTACCTTGCCTAGAATGGGGAGAGAATCAAAATGGAAAATGGAAGACAAGCTGGAGGTGCAACATGTACGGGATGGATGCTTTCATTTTTCCTCTTGCGATTCGGAGTGGACTCTTGTTGCCCGTGAAGAGGATGGGTTCACCGACCTTGTCGCAACAATTCCTCTTAGTAGACTTGATAATTTTGTTCATGGTGAAGGGTTGCGTAAAGGTTCCGAAGCTTCATTTATCCGCCAAAAAATGGAGAGAATAAGACCACCATGGGTCCCATCAACAAGACTAATTATAACACCACAATTATGTATTCCAGGTTTGTACCTTTCAACATTCATGTTTATGGTTCAATGATATTTTATTCTCTCTTGCTTCAAGATGATGAGATGATGCTTTCTTTACAACTATTGGTGTGCATATGGTCCTAGTGATCATTGGAGCAAGCCTCCACCAAAGAAAAGAGCACATACGTTTACAAAAAAGCAAGTTTGTCAGTTCCACTTCGTTGCAAAGGTTATGTATGGTAGACCCGATGTTGTGTATCTACTCTTCAAAGAAATGTTTCACGTCGATGCCAGTGGTGAATTTTGCCATGGCATTGACAACACAAACAAAGACTTGCATGTTTGGTTCACCCCAAATCTATCCATAGAATGCAAAAGCTATATTGGAAGTTTTTTACTCATGGACGTGAATGCCAATGCAATAATGGACAAACACCTCATCTATTCTATTTTTTGTGGCATGATCAGTAAGAGAGATGAATTCTTGACAAAAAAGGATGTAATGAATGCTTGGCGAAAGGTGCACTCTATTCACTCACAAAAACACGCATATGATTCGTCAAGTATCATAATGTGGAATGCATAGGACAAGGACAACTTCTACTTTCAACAACCCCATGGAAACGTGACGCCTTTCGTTATCGGGGTTCAAACTCCATGGATGCTAGAATATGATAGTTTGCCACTCGCACAATTCAGTCATCTCCATGGATTCCACATTTGCCGCTAACAAATATGGGGTGAGGCATTAGAAACATCAACAAATACTTTTTCGTCTTTTCAATTATTTTATTGGCTATATACGTGACAATGCTCACATTGACTTTTTATGTCTATAGTACCAATTGTATACTTTGCTCGTTTTCAATGAGCAACAGAGTGGTGTGCCTATTGCATGGGAAGTCTCTTCGTGAAACAAGATCGAGGACATTTTTGGTTGGCTATGCGCAATGCATGCTCGTGGAAGATAAGCCAGAGCTGGTGCACTCTATTCACTCACAAAAACGCGCATATGATTCGTGAAGTATCATAATGTGGAATGCATAGGACAAGGACAACTACTACTTTTAACAGCCCCATGGAAACGCGATGCCTTTCGTTATCGGGGTTCAGACTCCATGGATGCTAGATATGATAGTTTGCCACTCGCACAATTCAGTCATCTCCATGGATTCCACATTTGCCGCTAACAAATGTAGGGCGAGGCATTGGAAACATCAACAAATACTTCTTCGCCTTTTTCAGTTATCTTATTGGCTATATACATGACAATGCTCACGTTGACTTGTTATGTCTACAATACCAATTGTATACTTTGCTCGTTTTCGATGAGCAACAAAGTGGTGTGCCCGTTGCATGAGAAGTCTCTTCGTGAAACAATATCGAGGACATTTCTGGCTGGCTATATGCAGTGCATGCCCATGGAAGATAAGCCAGAGCTGATTGGACAATCAATGCGTTTTTGACCATTAATGCCAGTGCAAAAATTCAGGCTATACAATAAGTGCATGTTTTGGTTGGTTTGTATACCTTTCTCATTGTCTATTTATTTTCAATGCCACATTGTCATGCAAATCAGTGCTAAACAATATCCTTTGTATTCTCTATTAGGGCTATCTTTGAATGTTGTGTGCTTCTATGCATTTGGCACGTTCGAAGGGCTTAGTTGAAGAACGTATATAAGTACACAGCCAAAGAGAGTGAAATGGACATCTTTAAAAAACTTGACACGATAATTTCCAATCTAGAGAATCAAAGCAAGAGGGATCAATCTCCTTAGGATCACTTACCAATTTTTCTGTAATTAACAACACTAGCTCCATGGTGATAAGTTTTGAGACTTCTTTAGAGAGCACATATGTGCTACCTTGCTCTTTTCTAACTTCCTGAAGCTTAGTTACTAGCTCTTTCCTTTTATTGGATATCCGAGTGTAAAACTGTATAGATTTGTTAAGGAAGAAAAGAGCTTCCTGATAAAGTTTCTCTATCCATTCATTCATAGCCTTTGTAAATAGATTCTTCTTAATTTGTTGCATTGTATTAGAATCAATGCCTTCAATTTGAGAGCTTGAGGCTTCTGCAGGTGCAGGGGTTACAATGGATGAAATAAAATTGCTCAATGAAAGAACCTGAGACTGCAACTTTAAGTTCTCTTTCCTTTCCTCTTTCACTCTTTTAATCAATGCGCCAACAAAATAATTCGCATGATAAACATCACCTTCGAGAGTAGAGGGTCCCATATCTACAAGGGTTATTTTATAATCAGCCATTTCATTTTCATTCAAATCTTTAACCAGGTTGGCAATCTCCAACATTTGGTGGCCAGAGTGTAAGTGAACCTGTTGTCTCTAACCACTAAAACTGATGTTGAATGATGGTAGTTTGTTTAATTTTTATGATTTTGTATTTTTTTTTGTTTTTTTGATATAATAATGCATAAATGACAAATGCATAAAATGATGGAAATAAAGACTAATCTGGAAAATGTAAAACAATTACAAATGTTGCAAGCATATATATTTATTCATTTATTCTTCAAATATTTTTACAGCCAAATGCATACTTGAAAACCATCTTCTGATCTTGAAAAGATGATGAAACCTTTATTCTGAATCCCTCCTATAAATCTAGTGAAGCACAATGTTGACTCCTGAATGAAGACGATCCATGAGGCAATCTCCAACTGGTCTTTCACAACCTCAAAATGCACAAACTTCAAAGTAGTTATGCTCTCCAAAGCTGAAATATGCAAAAACCCTAGGTTTCCTTCTCCAAGAGAAGAGCTCTCCAAATGCACAAGTATAAAATGATCCAATGATACGTTCATTTATTTTTGATGGCATTTATATACTCCCCCAAATAGGTCAATCCCTTCTAGAAGTCTCTTTTAAATCATTTAAAATGATATTTAATATTTTCCTTTCACTTTAATAAATTCTTCAATAAATGGGTGCTCATTAAATAATAATATTTAATATACTTTAAGTGACCTTTTGAGGCTTATGGCCCCATTAGACATAAAGTGAATTTAAAACTTTATAATTGCACTTTATAATTAATTATTAATAAAGTAATCACTTTATTAATAATTAAATAACATAACTCCACAAATAATTATTATTTCTCAATTCCGTCTAAACTTGGGAGTTAACCATTGTATCCACTGTGCATCCAACTTCCTTACTAAAATTAGTAAGGGTCCCTCTCTATCATCTGCTAAATTACTATAAATACTAAGTCCCTCAAAATTGAACTAGAGACCTCTGAATATCAATGCCTCAGAACATAAGAAGGATTGAAGAGATGAACACTGACAACTGCCACCTGAAGAGCTCCTTAACTCCCAAAATGAACCCTCTAATCCACCACACTAGCCTATGAGGATCAACTGATAGGCTAATCCTTCAAACTCACATCAGTCACCATTCCTAACATTCTCTTAGCCTTCTTAGGCTTCGAGGTGCTCTGTAGCAGTTTAGCAATTGTGTCAACTTCCATTGCCATTGTTGGGATGCACTTTCTCTTCTTTTCCACTACCTTTTTTAACCACTCAGGGGAGGATGTCACTAGGCCGGTATCTCTATTTTCAACAACAGTTTCATTTTGCTCACCAGAAGAAACAAAAACAGGTACATTATGAAGTGGAGAAGAGGGAACTTCAAATAATGGGGAAAACGAGCTATCATCAGCAATATGTTGAAAAATGGCTTCATAGTCTACAAGCGTTGACTTCGCCTGGTAGGTCTTCTTCTTTGGAGTAGATGAGGGCAAGTTGTCTTGTTCACAGATTGATTTCAATTTAACCACCTCCTTTGGCCTTTCGCCATCTCCTCTTGATTGTGAACTTGCACTAGATAGTTTTGTTTCTTGTCTTCCTGAAGAAGTACGCACACTAGAACCTTGTGTGGACCCCTGTTCATTGGTTCTTGACGCTCTCTGCTCATGAGGAGAGCCTACATTTCCATGCCATTTTCCAGCCAACCAATTTTCAGTGCTTTTTAACACTACAACAGAGCGAACCTTCAAATCTGAAACCTCCTTTTCCGACCAATTGATTCGGGGAAGGGGTTTTGAAATTAGAGCCTGATATTCGGGGTCAATGACCTCCGAATTGTCTTCAACACCTTCTGGGATGCGGAAAGGGAGACCAAAAGCCTGGATTTGCCCCTGAGTAAGTCTCATACAATCTCTTCTTTGCACTTTTGTTTCATCTATGCAATCGTCCCAGAAATCTTCTAAATTTGAATGGTGCTCATAAGAACTAGACCCATACAAGTTTTGCTTCACATAATTTTTACTATCAAAATTAGCTCTCATTGACAAAGAATGGAATTAAATTCACTGAGAACCTTTTCTGCCCCTTTAGCAACATCATTGTTTTTGCAAGTATATGAGGATAGCGTTAATGGGAATGCATATCCTTTCTTCCTCATGTTCAGGTACCTCACATTCATGGAAGCCATTTGTGTACAAATTTCAAGGAAAACAAGAAAATCACTGGCATAACGAGGCAACTTAGTCGGGGCCTTTTCATAACCTCCTATTCCGTAGATAGGTGATTCAAACCTATCAAATTGAATATGAAAACTTCCAAATCTCATGATCAAAGAGGCAGCTTTAGGAGAAATTCGAAGCTCAGGATTTTCGTCAAGTCTTCTCACAACCACCATTAAGAAAGCATCATTGATGTGGCGAGAATCCTTCATCCCAGTTTGCTTAGTAAGTTGAGGGAAATAACTATACACAGATGTGTCTGGTGTCAAAGACCCTTGAGGTCTCAACCCGACCCAAACAACCTCTTGACTGGCTAAGATATACACTAGAAATGAGCACATTTGGAAGGTAGCAGTTTGTTGAAAATTAATCAGTTGCTCATTCAAATGATAGCTTATAATCTCAGACTAGTTAATGAATTGATTTTCACTACAAATTAATAGAATAAACCGACACATCCAATTCTCAAAAGAGTTGGTACTTGCACTCCCAACCACACGGTGCAATAAAGCGATGATATAAGAAATTTCATCTTTAAAATGAGTTCTTTTCAACTTTTAAGGCAGTTGAAACTTACCTCTCTTCTTAGATTTCAGCCAGCTCCTTGCAATATAATTCTTGCACCAATCTTCGTTCGCTCTGAAAAATTCCACACCTATTGCAACAGACATTTCTTTGAAATTGTCCCTCTTTGGAATCCTCAAGGCGCAAGAAACAGTTTCAAGGGTAATTCTCGCCACTACTGACCCATCTGCAACTTTGATTTCACGGGCTTCCAAAATATATCTTTTTGTACACGCACCCACCAAGTCTGTATTCTGCACAGAATTTGGGAAACCTCTTGCTCATGCTAAACCACTCTGTAAATCTTCTCCTTGAACGGTGTCCTATCACTTCGTTCCAAGCTCGTCCAAAATTCCCCCACATTGATGTGTCCTAGTTCAGTATCCTTTACATTGGACTAGTTGCTCTCAATGTGAGAAAAATGAGGGGCTCCTTGGTATTGAAATTTCATCCTAGCCTGCATGAGCATGAATGCACAAAGAAAGAGCACCTATGCCTTGAAGAATAATTGCAAGAATAGAAATGAACACAGCTGAATAACTTAGAGAAAATACCGCCACCCAAGCCATGCTGTCATTTCGACAAGATGTGCTCTAAGTGTTGCATTAATGTGGCATTCAATTTATTCCTTGGAAAAAGAAACTCAAGATTTCGCTTGCCTTTCAAAAATCTTGAAAAGACAACTTAAAAATGTGTCGTACATATCTTTAAATGAGGTGGCGCTTGGAAAACCGGGAAACCTGTTGCAATATCGCGAGATCGCGAAGGACTAGATCATTAGAACCACAAGTCGGGGGTTATGAAGTTTTGGAAACCTCCGACTTGCCGACCACAAAGACAACCGGACGAGGGTTGAAAACTCAATGGAAGGAATGCCAAGTTGGGGGATCGGGGGGTTAAGAAACTTAAGAACTCCGCGACTTGGTTAAGGAACTTGAAGAACCAACAACTAGGTTGCAAGACTTTTGAAACCCGCGACTTCTAAACAACTTTTAAAGGTAGCGAGGACAAAATGAATTCTAAAACAAATGAATTGAAGACTCGATAGACCCAAGAAGGGAAAACTAAAATTTGCATAACTAAAATTTGAATTTGGGGTAACAATTGGCTCTGAATGGGGACAAGGACTAACAGGACACAGAGAATCCAGAATAACCATGGCACAAAACCTTATTCATTGGGAAGCAGAGTAAAAACAAACCAAACAAAATAGAAACAAAAGAAGACTATCATACAAGGACAAGCCCAAGGACATTACCACACGAATAATTTCAGGACTTGCCCATTATAGGCAAGAAGTAAGGGAGTACCATTTGGGTAAGCCAATAGGAAAGTATTATCTCCAACAACTTGCCTGATTTGAAAAGGTCTTGTCCACAGAGAATCAAACTTCTTATGTGCTCCTTTCAGTTCTCTCTTCCTATCCCAAAGAAGTACATAATCTCCAACTGCAAAACTTCTTTGCCTAGACCTTTTATCAAATGGGTTAGTAGTGGCGAGAATTACACTTGAAACTCTAAGTTACCGGTTCGGGTTTGGGGACAGGTGCGGGTACAAGAACCCGGTACGTGGGTACGTGAAATTTTTTTAGGGGTTTGGGTACGTATGGGTACGTGTCTATATATATATATGTATTATATATACAAAAAAATAAGAGAAATATACAGAATTGTAAAACTAAATCATTTCATAGTATGATACTTGATCATTGATCAATGCCAAATGCCAAAGATAAATATTAAATGCCAATTGATAGTTGAAAAATATTCAAATAAGCCATATCAATGATATCAGATATGTCTATGTTCTCGATTCCAATGGAAATCATCACAATTACTGAATTACAAAATTTAGTTCATGAAACATGATTCAATGTTCAATGTTCACCAATCATCAAAACGATGGTCAAAAAAATCATCATGACTTGGATTTTCAGCGGCTTCAACTTCAAGATCATCATCATTTGAACCCAAAGCGGTTCCACTTGCACTAGATGCACCATGTAGTATGTCATCATTATCATCCACATCATCCATAGTGGCTCTAGCAAGATCCTGAATGGTTGCATCCAAGTTAGTAGACTCAGGTGCTACATCCCAAAGCTTCACTGCCCCCTGCTTGTATTGAGGATCCTTACGTGACAAAAGACGCAAATTGGAATGAATATACACCAAGTCTTCAGCTCTTTTTGCAGCCAACCGGTTACGCTTCACTGATTGGATAAAGGAGTATGTACTCCAATTCCGTTCAGCGGCAGAAGAACTTGCAACCTGGAGAGAAAACCAACAAAATAAAAAATAAAAAATGCAAGATAAATTCAAGAATGTTAAGTGTTAAATTCTACAATACAAGTGGCAAAAAAAAAAAAACTTGTGAGAGGATCTTGATTGCAAGAGGTTGGAGGTACATATAATCTTGACCATGGAGGTACCACCATGTAATAGCATCCATTTTGTATTGGTCTTTGACAATAGAAGGGGTATGATTTTTTCTTGAGATAAACAATCCAAATTCTTTCATAACACTTGTCTGCACTTCTAGATCAGTGAAGAGTCTACTAAATGCCCTCTTATACCCATTAGCAACTTCAAAATATCTATATGGCAGTATTCTCCCTGGGATAGAAAGTACTTCTGTGGTATAGTACCTCGGAGATAGGGTATATGCAAGGAGGTGCAATGGTGTTGTCATCTTATTCCAACGATGAAGAACGATTGCTTCCACCCTTTTGTAAAAGGTGTCTTTAGGATCATTCTCTCTCTTTTGTATTTCCATTTTTATTTTCTCCAACATTGTGTCCATGCTATCATAGACATCCCCCAAGCATGGTTCATCATCAAATTTTAACCGATGTCAACTGAAAAAGAACTTCTAACTATTCACAATAATTCATAACAGAAAAATTGTCAAACTAGGGTTTTCTCTTAGGGCACAAAGTTACTTATTTAATTGAACTACCATCAAGAATTCAACATTTTAATGAAATAAAATAGTTGGCTAATCAAATTTTCTAATTCATCAATTAACATTTTTTTCTAGAAATACAACTACTTAAAAGTAGATAAAATTTAAGAATGGCAAGCAAAACCTAGAAATAAGCATGATGAGTTTGTTATCCTGACATCTTCAAGCAGGAAGTTCTTGAGCTACTTATCATTGGGAAAAGGAATTATCATTAGGGGCTTTACCACCCAACCAAGACCTTCTAGTCTTCCCTTGTTCTTCAACTAAAGAACCCGACCCTTCTCGAGGACAATCAACAAGGATCAAATGTCATCATGTATCTGAGCCTAGTGTCCATGCGTCTATACTGCTAGTTGATCCCTCTTATGTAGGTTTCTCCTATTCAGAAGGATCATTCTGACCAAAGTATATCTGATACATGAAAACTGACTTTTGCCTCACTGGCATCTACCTTGGGCAAGGATTTTTAATTGCGTTTGGCATCACCATGCCAGTCTCTCTGGCACCACTATGCCAATTCCTCTAACACTACTATGTTGACATCTCTAGCACAACTATGTTGCTAGCATACACCCTTGCTCGACATGATTTCTTCTAGGTTAGGTTTCTTATTTCATGTATTATTGTTGACGTAACAAAATACTCTTAGAGTCTTAACCTTACGGTTTATTGTTTGTGTTGAAATGGATCTTTTCATTTAAGTAGATCAACTAATGTCCTAATGGAGAAAGATGAAGACGTACTAATTTTTTTAGTTATACTCATTCAATTTCAATGTCAGTCCAAGATTGGGGTGGTTTTAAGTTATACTTTTCTAGATCAAACTATTAAGAGTGAAAGAGATTTGAAAATTAAGCAAAGAGGTTTAGCTAACAAGATATCCAAGAAGGCTTGGTTACAAACACAACTTCAGGTGACCTATGTGGAAGTATAAGATGAACAGATGGAAAAAGAACACCTATCCAAATTCATGTTTCAGAAATAGTGTTAGAGATTAGATGACTTCAAGTTTTGCTATAGAGTAAATTATAAACTAATATCATCTTCTGAGGTTTGGAGATTTGGAGGTATGACTTCACATTCAAAAATAGAATATCAGGACTTAGTGATTCCAGAAAAAAAAAAGAAACCATAGGACTACGTTGATGGTGAAGAATCATTGAAACATTCGACATCAAAAGATTATATATTGTTGGGTTGCACATACAAAAATTAACCCCAAAGTTAAGAAGAATAGATTTGGATCCTGGTTACAAGGCACTATAGTTGATAGATGACAGAGAAAGGTCACATTTCAATTTACAATTGAAATTAAAAACCTTCATCGAAACTTAATCGCACAACTAAATTACCTTCAAACCTATCTACTTGAATTTGATTTTTCTTAGCTTCACTTTGAAAGGAATTTGTTAAAAGCACTAGATAATAGCAATATCATTCGGTTTCAAAAGAATAGGATACTAGAATCTCTTATGTGCTTAGTTGCAGAGATATCCAAGTTCGATGAAGAACTAGTACAGGAACAAATGGCTTGACTTAATTATCTCACTTAAAAAAGATAACCTCACAACCTCCTTAAATTCAGAAAAGATGATTGAAGGATCCTTTTCCCGTATGTGTGAGCAAAGACCAAATCTTCACAGCTCCCATTCACAAAATGATTCAGACACTCCCAGGACAAAATCAAAAT
>VDFB02287598.1:0-22427 GCA_007258455.2 Sequoia sempervirens
TAGTATGATTTAGAAATTTTGTTTTCATCTCAAAGAATTGACATGGGTTTCTTTCTACACTCTCCAAATCCTTACAATCTCTATTTTTTATTTTATATCCTTAATATAAAAGGTGTGAACCTTTAGATTTTAATTTATTGATAAACAAATATTTATTTTATTTTTCATTTATTTTATATACTTAAAATAAAGGATATAAACCTTTAGATTATAGTTTATTGATAGAAGAAATATTTATTTATTTATTCAAGGGTTATTTTATTTTTGCATTAAAAAATATTTTTATTGTCTCTTTTAATCTAATCCACACTTTTTCATATAATTTATTTATCCTATATATAAATTTTTTATATTGGTTCATTCTCTATCTAAAAATACTTATAATTATTTATTTACAAGAATTGTTTCGATTGCCTAGGAATTATTTTAACTTTACAACTATTTAAGAATTATTTTTTCATATTTACTAATATCTATGAAATAAATATATTATCTTAAAAATATTTATTTTAATTCATTTATTTAATGAGTTGTTTTATTTTAGTTATTTAAGAGTTTCTTTGAGTTACAATTATTAATTGATTATTTTAATATATTTTATTATTATTTTAAATATGTGTTGCTTGTGTTTTGATTTTTATGTATGGGTGGGTAATAGCACAAGATTCTTTGGTGCTATTGTATAATACATGTAAGGTGTAATAAACGTAAATCTAAAAAGATCACTTATATCATATTAATTATGGGTCATGTGAAGATTGCTTTTAGGAATCCTCTATTTACGCATTGTAGCCACTAAAATTTTGGGATTGCATGACGCCCTTAAATATGGAAATTGCTTCTCCAATCCTTCAACGAGAAGTTGTAGCCACTAATACATTTTATGAACCTTAAAAGATGGAGACTACCTATTCGAAAGTTGTACCATTAGATTTTAGGTATTTACTACACCATCAATCTTTAATAAGATAAATATTTGTTTGATTAAGAAATGAGAAAATTATGTCATAGCATATAAAAAATGGCTAAATGTTAAATGCAGACTTTTGTTATTGAATACTAGAGAAACCTCATATCTATTGCCTTCTTCCCATCTAATGGAAAAGTGGGATACTATATGAAACATGATCATAAAAGTCCTAGGATGGTAAAAAGTTGCAGGAATTCTCCAGTCAATCATTTAACCAATTTCCAGATGAATTGGTTAATTTTTTAAACTTAGCTCCTTCAAACCATTCTAGAGATTTATTTGGAGCACTTCTCGCATAAGAAATCTATTTTTGTTTAAAAGTATTTGCATGTATAAGAGAGGATTTTCATTTATAGAGTTTCTTCATTTTATTTATGCATATGCAAGAGGTGTAATATGCTAGGCAACTGGCAAGAAGCGTTGCAATGTGCCTCCCAATCCTTATGCACTTCAAAGAATGTCTTTCATCTAAAAATGTGCAGATGCTCAAAAAATGGAGGCCTGTTACACTCTTGGAATAGTAAGACACAACTCTACATACACTGTTGTCTCTTATTTTATTATAAATATAGGATATTGACTGTATTTCCTTATTACACTTTTAATGTTTTACTTTTCTTAAAATATACTAGCCCAGGAACACATATACTGTATTAATTTTGTGATGTACTTTTTGATTCCAATGTAACTAAATACCTTCATATTCTTAGATCTATTTGTCTAAAATTTTATTAAAATTTATGTTTAAAATTTTATTAGATTTATACTTTTACCCTCCTACAAATCCTAAACCCTAGCACCTCTCTAGATTGCCACCCTTCTAATATATACCCTACCACATCTCTAAAATAGGTTTATTTTTGTAAAGCAGCCACTCGAATCACAATATCCCTATTACACAAGCTATCAGTAAAACATCAGTTGAGCGTACCCAGTAAAAAAAAAATTCCACTGAAACCACAAACATGCATCACCATACTGCTTGGATGATCTGAGGAAGGGATTAGGTCACCTTTAATGAGAAATATCTTACTCACCAAAAGAATCACGGGATTCGGTTAGCCCTGGCTTAGGGAACATTCTCAGGATAGTTGTGGTGTTGATATCTTCTGCATTGTCTATGATTTTAGAGTTGACAAACTTACCACAAAATCTAAAATTATAGAGCCGTAATACAAACACCGCTATTGATTGTTACCTTTCTAACCCAAACCCTAACGATTCCGTAGAATCAACATATTAAAAAAACTACTTTGTAGTCAAGACACCTCTATTGATTGTAACTTTCTAACCTATATCCCAACACCTTTGGCGAATCAACATATTTTTGTAACAATTCCATATGTTTCTAACAATTTCTGATGGTTAATTGAATTCAGGAGGCCGGTGCTTTGTGAAGGAATCTGTTATTAAAGCCAATGAAAATGTGGCTTGGAGTGAGATGCATTGACAACCTTCTCTAGTAACAGAGAAATTCCCTTTTCCCTGTGTTTATTGAAGTAGAAATTGAGCTGTCAAGACAGAAACAAACACGCCATCAATATGACCTGGGAAGCATAATGCATTTAATAAGTTTTGGTTTATAAAAAAGTTTGTTGTTTCTATTTGGCCTGTGAGTGGAGGCTTAATCAACCACAATTTGCTTCAATATTTTTTATCAGGAAGTATGCAATTTTCATGCTCCAGTGTTTTACTGATACTGATAACATGTTCAATTTTATGCTGAAGTGATTCTCAAAAGATCAATAAAACCTACAATATGTAATTGGCAGAGCATGAGCTCAATAATTTAGTCTTCCCAGGTAAGTTGGTCAACTGTAAAATCATCCATAATGCACAAGGGACTGACACTACCACATATTTAATTCCTGATAATGACATTCTCTGTTAAAGCCAGCTTAATGCTGATGCAGTAAATGTAAATTTGGGACATCATTATCTCCTATCGATCCACAATTTGACCTGATCATGTCCCTAAAGGAAAGGCTCATGATTCTTTGGATGAGTAAGATTTTTCTTGTAAAAGAAGGACTAATACAATCTATGATGTTAGTGATAGAGTAAAGCCAAATTTAGGATTTAATATTATTCCATACGTTTCTAACAATTTCTGATGGTTAATTTAGTTCTTTGTGAAGGAATATGTTATGCGGTGATTCCTTCGGCGTTTGTGTTGGAGATTATAATCACACGTACTCTTGTAAATGTGTCAGTTGCTCCTGACAGCTCCGTATTCTCATTTCAGCGTCTACCTCTCAACATTAAAGACCAATATTGAAGGCTAATCTCAAGTTTTGTTTTCAAAGGGTATTTACTTAAGAGTGCAAATCAAGTTTCTAAATGTATTCTATTTACTTTGCTTGTTGTGCAAGCTTTCACCGTTGTTGATGGTTTTCTATATATAGTTGAATCTGTGCTTTTTGTATTTACTCCCAACTAGAGTCCAGCTATCAGAGCTGTAAGGGTATGAAGTCTTTGTAATGTCTATAAGGAGTCAAAGATGTAATGATGTTTTGTATTCACTGTAGAATTAAATGAATATAATTTGTGAGTCTGTAGTATGAAATGTTTGCTTATGAATGAGCAGCAGTTCTGAAAATATCATTGTAATGATCAATATAAGATTTCAAGTCCATGTTTTTGTTTATCTCCTTCCTGCCCATTCCTTCATGCGGTATGAGAGTAGTGTCGGTTAGGCTCACTGGGAGTACAGGTTCATGGGTTTTGTGTTTGAGAAGAGCCATAGGGTTTCCCATTATTCATCATGTCTTGCAGTCAAAAGTAGTAGTCATTTATGGGTCTAAGAAGTTTGTCTAGTTTGAAAAGTTGTGGAAGAAGAGTCTTTTCTATTCCATAGGAGGTTGTCATGGCCTAGAAAGGAAGAAAGTCAAGATCATTTTTTTTATGATAAATGGAGATCTGAGCCATAGCTTGAAAGAAAGATTGAAGGAGAGTATAAAGAATTGCAGGAGTGTTAGGAAGATGGCTGGTGCAGGGCACCTTAAGGTCTTCTGGAAGATCTTAGTGATTTTTGGCTTGTAGGTGGTTCTAGCCAACCGCCAAGGGAATAAGGACTATGATATAAAGTCCCTAGGTTTTTTTTTGAGAGTGTGTTAGGGTAGGTTTGGTTTAGAGTCTTGAATTTATGAGTTCCTAGACAAATCTTGGCAATTTGTGCATTTTGGCAATGTTGCCTTGGCAATTTAGCCTAAAAGTTGTAAAACAACATTAATGTTGTTCTAAGTCTGACCCAAGGGTCCTAGCACATCGAAGAAAGGTATATAAGGTCATCCAAACCCTAATACCTGGGTTGGAAGCATTTGAATGGGTTGAAATTTTTTAAATAAAAAAAATAGTGGTATTTTTTGTGTGTGTTAATTTTCTGATTTTTGCTTGAAGTGCTGCTTTAATGGATTGAACAGGGCACTGTAACTAGTGTAGGATGTAGTGTAGTGGTTATTCAAGCTTTGTGTGGCATTTAGATAGCTTTCTAATTCAATTTCAAGCTTTGTTTGTAAATAATTTGGTTCCCATACTATTGCTAGTCTGAACCAGGCAATTTTTTGAGAATGGAGTGTTAGTTCACTTTTCCCCTATACAAATTGTACGGACCTTTGGGAATAGTGACTAGAATCCATGTGTGTACATACGGTAGGGTTTAGATTCTTTCAAAACACAAGAGCTGCTATGGAATTCTTGCCTTAGGCGAGCCAGGGAAAGTTCCCGACTAGGAAGACTTAAGTGTAGAGCACATAATTTGCAGGGGTGACAAATTCTTGACAAATTTCCTTTCGGAGAAGGCGGGTGTGAGTCTTGCCAAGACCTGGTAACCAGGAGGAAACTCCATCAATTCATCTGGCCAGGGAAAGATTTGACAGTTTGAGAGAAACTAGAAAAGGGCTTAAAAACCCTAGTATTGCCCATATTCAAGTTAAGGCTTTGTACGGGCAGTTAAGACCCAAGACCTCAAAAATATTTGAGAGGTGTTCATGTGAACTAAGAATCTCAAGGAAAGATTGAGGGTTCTTTGGAAAGATTTAGAGAACCAACCTATTTTCTCGGAGAAGGAGGCCTAATTGGGGCTCCTAGGCCCAGTAGCCTTTTTAAGACGTAAATGAGGGTTTGGTGAAAGCGACCAAGAAATGGAGTTAGGTGGAATTTAAAGAACCATAGTAGGATGGATTGAGGTCTTTTGAAGCAACTCCACACCCCTGCAAATTTAAATTCAATAATTATGAGGCTTGTAGCCTTTAGGGTGAATTAAGGGCTAAGGTGAGAGTTACAAGATTGCACCAAGTCTTGACTTGGTAGCAAGAATTGTGTTGGTAGTTGGGGTTGGAAAAGTTAGACCAGGGGATCAAAAGTGTTAGAAGATCCTATAGGTTGAAGTGGTGAAGTGAGACACCTTAGAGGTCTTCCAAACAAGACCTAGAGTATGAATCAGTGATTGATTCATCCAACCTCCCTATCAGAGGAACAAAAGATTTGGGATAGAATATTATATGTCAGTGGTTCTACTAACATGGTGACAAATGAGGAATTGGCGAAGAAGGCCGAAGAATTGGAGGAAGACAATATGGTACTCAGGGAAAGAATAACCCAAGTTGAGCAAGTAATGAGTGATGTGTAGTTCGAAGGAAGGATACCAAAGAAAGAGGTTGCAGAGGAAGACAAGATCCCTGAACCTGACCTTGTTTTGAAAGAAGAGCCTTTCTTGAAGGAATTGAAGGCTTTGAGTGGAAAAGAACTTGAAGGCATACCACTATTTAGTGGGAAAATGGAAGCTGATCTAGTCATGGATTGGATAGAGGGAATGAAAAACTATTTTGAGGGTGATGGAGTCACTGAAGCACAGAAGGCGAAGGTGGAAAAGTCAAGGTTAAGAGGTTCTGCCTTGACATGGTGGAAGTTCATTCAGACAGAGAGGGAAAAGGAAGGCAAGCAACCTATATCTACTTGGAAGGGAATGGTTGCCAAAGTGAGAGAAGCATACTTTCCTGATGATTATGAGATTTAGTTGCACAATAAAAGACAGAGCTTGAGACAAAGAGACCAAGATGTGAATTCTTATACTGAGGAGTTTCAAAGACTTTGTATGAGGCCTAATGTTATAGAGGATGAAAGTGTGAAGGTGGCTAGGTATCTTAACTGCTTGAATGGAACATTCAAGAGGATATGACTCTTCTAAGTCCCAAAATAGTGATCATATGCGCTAAAAAAATGGGGATTAATGAATAGTACTGTAAAAAAAAAGCAAAATTTTATAAAAAAATGTGTTGTATTTGTAACTCAAGACCTCTTTCTAGCGCCAAAATGTGAACCCTAATCCAGATACCTACAAAACACAACAAATGAATACATTAGGAGATCAAATGCAAGAAAGAATAAGGATTCCTCAAGAAATTAATTTGAATAGCAAAAGAGATAGAAAATGAAAGGAAGAACACAATGAAACTTGAAAGCGTATCAAAATCTATTCTAAAGGCAACAAACTCCTAATCTCTTGAGGGAATTGGTGCCAACTTGATGTGAAAATTGGCCCTTTCCCAACTCCAATGATGCAAAGTTGATATGTGATGAAGAGTGATCCACTTTGTTGATACTTGATGTATGCTCCAAGATGAAAACCTGCATAAAACCTAACTATTCTTGGATAAAATTGATGATAAATTGCTATGGATTTGATTAGAGTAAGTTTACTCAAATTGTGGATGATGAAATGAGGAGATGAGCTCTTCATTTATAGAATGAGAAGATGGATGAATGTTCAAAATAGAGCAATGTGGGATTAATTTTCAACAAATGAGAAGAAGCCACATGTCATCATGTGAATGGTTGAGGAATGAGCACATTTTGAAGAATGTGGAAAGAGGGGGGAGATCCAAATTGAAAATATGGCTTGAAGAATGAGTTGAAAGGTGAAGCACATGCACATGGCTCAAGAAAAGGACATGTAAGATTTTAAATTCTTTGTTGAAAAGGACAAGTCCTCTTGGGGGGGAGATTTCAAATTTGAGGAATATTCCCACTTGGATGCCTTTTTGAATGAAAATAGATGATTTATAAATCAATTAAATTGATTTTCATGTGCAAGTTGCAAAATCTAGAGGATTTGAGTGATTAGGATTAAATTAATTAGGATTTGATTAATTTAAAGGAGATTAGCTGATTTTGACTTTTGACTTAGATTTTTGTATTAATTTAAATAAAAAAGAGAGGAATAATGATTTAGATTAAATTAAATAAATATTTTGATTTATTTAAGTAAAGAGGGATGATGTTGGATAAAGATTGATTTAATTTAATAGAATGACTTAGAGATTTAATTAAATAAAATGTATTATTTAATTAAAAGGGGGATTACAAAATTAATTAAATAAAATTGATTTATTTAATTAACAAGAGATGATGACTTAATTAGATAAATGATTATTTATTTAATTAAGGGACGATAAGTTGAAGAGGTGATTCAGGACGAAACAATGTTAGTTAATCAGGATGTAAAAAAAAATATGATATTTAGAGTTGATTTTCTTTAAAAAAAAACTACTAAAAGTAAAATAAAGAAGCACCTAGCCGCAATTGTCATTCCATTAGTTATCTTAAGGAAAACAATTAAATACTCATATTATAGCTAATAAAAATAATTATTAAATATTTTTTGAGTATATGTTAAATTGAAAAGTAAGATCAATAAGAACACTTCTTAATTGGTCTGTAGCAAACATAAGCGCTGGCATATAAAGGATCATAATAACCATTCACAAAGATCTCATCAAGTGAAAATGTACTAATTGTTATAGAAGAAGATGTAGAATTATTATAATCATCATTAAACATGCCCACAAAATTATTTTTAGAATCATGTATATCAATATGCTTTAAAAAATCAATATTATATTGTACCTTATGTGAGGATTGTGCCTTAAAAAATCTATTATTATAAGAAATCCTAGTGAATGAAATTGACCAAATGGATATCACTTAACACCCTTACATACCAACATATCAGTTTATAGAATTTTTTCTCAAGGCACATGAGAGTCCTAGTAGCTTTGGCTAGACCTATATAGTTGTATGAAAAAACTTAACAAGTAATCATAAACATGAAAATAATAAATATTTAAGAAAATTCATACCAAAATCTAGTAGAATATTACTATGTAGTAAATTATTTTTAAAATGGTTATAATGATGGGGTTTTTATGCAATTTCTTTCTCGCACTACCTTAAGTATAGTTGGAATGCTTCACATCGACTCTAACTTTATCTTCTCTTGAGCTACATATGTTAAAAGAAAATTATGAAATCATAATTTGTTTGGTTAATAATTTTTGTATTACTCTTATGTATTTTTGGAAATGATCATTACTTTTGATAAATTAATAATAATATCTTCATAGTTGTTTCATTTTTATAAAAAAATATCTTAAAGTATCACAACTGTCAAATTCTTAAAAAATAGTAATTTAACAGCTAGAGATGTTATCAAATGACCAATAGACACAAATATTTATAGAGATTATATACATATTTGTGGATATCTATCATTTGATAGCACCTTTAAGTATTGTCACTGAATATCAAAGGGGACTAAAGTAGAAAACAAATAAAATGAAAATCATGTCATGATCTTAGCCTAAATATATTTTAAAAATAGGTATAATAAAGGAAAGAAGGACATCAATCTTTCTAACAAGCAACTTCTCATGTTTGAGCTCACTAAGAACATGGAATAGCAAATACCTAATTCTATCCTACACTGTTTCTCTTTTTCAAATCCTTGAACTTTGTCACTCATTATTTGTTTCTTAGTATTGTATAGTACGCATTAGTATTAGATCCTTTTTTCACTTGACTGTTTATTGTAATAGAAAAAAAAAATCATTTAATAATTTCTTTTACAAGAATATTTCTTTATTTTATCTAATTAAATTTTATCTTATATTATTAAAAGGAATCAGAGACACTAATATTAATTTTTAATTTATAAAATTACAAAAACATAATTAAAATATTAATTCATCAAATTAAAAAATTGAATTACAATATTTTAAATTAAATTATTAAAAATTAATTATATTTTAATTTAAATTATATATTTTTTATATATATCATTGATTATTCTTTTAAAAGAATAAAATAAAAGACACATGCACGGGGCCTTTTTACATACAAACAAACATGTATAAACTAAAATATATATAACTTATTTTCCATGAGAGAACGAAAATCTAAATCTACCTAAATAGTTAGTCACAATTTTCAAAATAAAAAATTGTGAACTAAGGATCTTAAACGGAATATATGAGCTGTACTAGTCCACTTGGCGGAGAAACCTCTAACGGTGGAAACGAACAGCTACGGGAAGCAAACGTTCAAACGAGGAACGAGATAGGTTACGGGAACAGAATCGTAGAAAACGGAAAGTAGAAATGTTAAGAACGGATCGGATTAATGGGGCCCATGCGTCCGGCCACCTAAGCAACCCTTTAGTCGGCTTGCACTTATCGCTTTCCGTGATAACTCTTGATGCTTGGAATCAATTATTCCCGTGCGTCAAGTTGCGTTGGCCTGTTGATATGCTCCTTTCTTAAACGAAATTTGTTTCAGGTTGATCGCCTTCTTCTGCCTGTTGGTTGTTCCACCTAATGCACTAAGTACCTCTTGTTTGTTTGTTTGTTCATACAGCTTCATCGATAATCCTTTCTTTTAGTATCACTATTTAAGGAAAAGACTCATCTCACTTAGCATTATCAAATTTTCTCCATCTTGACCTTTTCCGTTATACCTTGTGCATGCTGTTCTTTTTTGTTAACTGATGTTTGGAAATAGATTGGGGTGTCTTCTATTGAGTGAATGATGGAATTCAATTTTCATGCTTAGAATTAGTAGCCGCCTGGTAAATATAATATGCGCTGTCTTAGGTAATTAATGCTTACATTACGTTTTTATTCCTATGTTCCAGACTTAGCTTTGAATATATCTTATTTTGTCTTCATAACTCTAGTTTTGGTTCCGATCTTATCAATAGAGATGTATAGTTATTTCTATTTCTAAATGTATATATATATATTGAGGTGTGTAAATAAGAATATATTATAGTGTCAGTTGAATTTATTTCATTACAAGCGGCATTTTTTTGAATATACATATATATGGTTTTGTTCTACCCTAAGTGGTGAATTCTTGGTTTGTCCTGATTTGAGGAGGCCTTACCCATTGATATTTGTGATGATTTGGAATCTAAGTTGATCTTGATTAACTATGGTTGAATTGTTGTAAATATTTGAGTTTTGAATTGGTTTGATTTTGGTTATTTCCTTAAGGAGCGAGCTTGTTGTATCAAATGGTTAGAGAAATATTCTAGAGGCAAGGTTAATTTTATTGATTCTTCTTTGATCTGGGTATTGGAAAAATTTTGATCGTTAATGTGATTTTGGATTATGAATGGGTTATACCCAATTTTTTGAGTGGTTATGTATATGATTTTTGCAATATGGTTTTTCCTCGCAGATGTTCCATTTGTTGGTTTAGTGTTCTTGTTGGTACAATCCCTTGATATTGGATATTTATGTTTTGGGTTTCTAGAGAGAGTGGCTCTACATGGGGGCCAACACACAAAAGGGCTACTAGAGTAACCCGCATTAGAGTTAATGTAGTAAGTGATAACCTAAATAATTAATTAGGTAGTGGGTAGTATCAACATTAATAAGATAATTATGGATGCCTTGTTTGCCTATTAGGGCTATCATAGACTAAAGGTGGGTTGAGAAGGTCGTGGTTGGCAAGATCATTGCCTTGTCTTCACGAGAGGTTAATGTTTTTGTATGAGTAACTCTATGGAGTGACGTCTTGAGATAGGCAGTCAGGATAACTATAGATGGAGGTGACACATTGAGCTAGGTTTTCTGGATAATCCATGTACAGATGGAGGTGACACTTTGTGATAGGTTGTCTAGATAATGCATGTAAGGCCATGTGATGACACTTTCCTCTAACATTCCCTTTTGAGTTGTTTTTATTGCTTACCTCGGGAAGTGGTCTATTGATATGTTTTGGAAATCTATTGTTGCTATGATTCGAAAGTGGTTTATTGTTGTTAGAGTGATTTATTGATGTTATGATATTTGATTTATTGTTACTATATTTCTGAAGTGGCTTATCACTGCTATGAAGTGATTTGTTGTCTTCATGTTTGGATGCCATGTTTTATGGTCATGGCTTATTGATGTTGTGACTATGCTTGGGTTTCATATTACTCTTGTATGACGTTGGGTCTTGTGGTTCCCTATTTGGGTGTTCTTGGTTGAGGTCCCTTTCTTGTCAGCTCCTTAGCATGGGGGTGGGTCTTCAAACCCACGTGGTCGGGTGGAACATGCTATGCATCCCATTGGTTCCCCAGTCAAGGACCGAGAGGTGTGGATTGGTTTCATTTGCAACAACTTCAAAGAGGTTTCTGTCTTGGAGCTAGATATGATGTTTAGTATTTTGCTGCTCAGTTGTATCATTCTATCTTGTTATATAGATTTCCATTCATGTTGGGGAACGCTGTTGTATCATTGTTACTCTTGAACATTGTAATGAAATGTAATGATAAACCTTGTGTGGCTTTTGATCCATGGCAGTTGTTATTCGATATGTTCTATATGTAGAAACATGTCCCTTGAGTTTATATGAAGTTTGAGAATTCATCATTATGAGTTTGAGTTAATCATGTATATGCTATTTTAATGTATGTGGATGGTTTCTTATTAATTTTTTTCATGTATGTGTTTCATTTGTAAATGTTTACTTTGTTATGGATTATATCTTTGGCTATCATTCTTTATCGTCATTGTATGAAATTAAGTATCGTAATGACTCCTCGTGTACCCCAAGGGACATATGTGTTAGAAAATTTCTTTAATTAAATTTTATGACTTCTAACTCAATGTGCATCTCATGTATATTTAGATTTACTTTAAAAAAAAATTGTGCAGTATTTATTGTTTAGTTGTCCTTTAGAATTCACATGAGAAAACGTTACATGTAGAGTCTAGCTTATGGATGTGAGATAAATACTAATCCATTAATTATTCTTAAGTATTCTATGGGATCTATAGATCTCGTATGTATTTATATCTTAACTATAAAAATAAAATCTTTTATTCAAATTAGGATCTACAAACTAACCCTTATATTTATTAATCACACCACAATAAAATGTAATATTAAAAGCATTTTTAAAATTAGTGTTAGAACTATATATTCTACTACTTTTTATATCCCATTTCCTTAGCCATATATATCAATTGAAAAGTAACTTGAATAAATATTTTAGAAGGATATTCTTTATTTTTCTACTTACATATCAATTTATGAAGTGCACTTTTGTATTTCTTATATCATAAAGGAACTACATTGTAAAAAAAATTGGTCTCATTTCTTTTTTTTTGGGGGTTCAATCTAGTAAAACATGTCTTATTAGGATTAGATGACATATCAAGTTATTTTTAAACATTTCAAACACTATCACAATAAATATAGTAGATGATTTTTTATTAAGCAAGAAAAGTAAAAAAAAAAAGAACAAGTAGTGTAAGTTTGAAGGTAAAGGATGATTTAGTTATTATGGGTTAAACTTGGAAGTCTAGAATCAAACATAATTAAAGTAGAGGATCGGTATATAACCCAAGATTTCTTTAAATAAAGAGATCACATTTTGCAAATATATAAAACATATTCTAGAACCTTTACTAATTGACACACATTTTCTAATAATTTTACAAACACAAATAACCTTTACATTTGCTTTCCTCAATTAACATAATTATTTTATTATCATTTTCCATATGTCAAGCATTTATTCTAGATTAATATATATTTATGTGAATGTATATTATAGAAAATTTCTAAATTCATGTGAGAAAATGCTTATTTTCCATTGCATTTGTTAATTTTAATAAATCTTATTATTTTTGTTCTTAATATGTTGTATTAGTTTGTAATTAAATAAAATTAAAATTTAGAAAGATCACATTTGTCACATTGGTCATGAGCCATGTGAAGATTGATTCTACGAATCCTTTATCTATATGAAATAAATTCATAGATATCAACCTTGAGGATCCTATTTCAATTTGAAAAGTGCAAAGGGCCTATATTAATGGCCCATACTAGTATGATTTAGAAATTTTGTTTTCATCTCAAAGAATTGACATGGGTTTCTTTCTACACTCTCCAAATCCTTACAATCTCTATTTTTTATTTTATATCCTTAATATAAAAGGTGTGAACCTTTAGATTTTAATTTATTGATAAAAAAAATTTATTTTATTTTTCATTTATTTTATATACTTAAAATAAAGGATATAAACCTTTAGATTATAGTTTATTGATAGAAGAAATATGTATTTATTTATTCAAGGGTTATTTTATTTTTGCATTGAAAAATATTTTTATTGTCTCTTTTAATCTAATCCACACTTTTTCATATAATTTATTTATCCTATATATAATTTTTTTATATTGGTTCATTCTCTATCTAAAAATACTTATAATTATTTGTTTGAAGAATTGTTTTGATTGCCTAGGAATTATTTTAACTTTACAACTATTTCAGAATTATTTTTTCATATTTACTAATATTTATGAAATAAATATATTATCTTAAAAATATTTATTTTAATTCATTTATTTAATGAGTTGTTTTATTTTAGTTATTTAAGAGTTTCTTTAAGTTACAATTATTAATTAATTATTTTAATATATTTTATTATTATTTTAAATATGTGTTGCTTGTGTTTTGATTTTTATGTATGGGTGGGTAATAACACAAGATTCTTTGGTGATATTGTATAATACATGTAAGGTGTAGTAAATTTAAATCTAAAAAGATCACTTTTATCATATTAATTATGGGTCATGTGAAGATTGCTTTTAGGAATCCTCTATTTACGCATTGTAGCCACTAAAATTTTGGGATTGCATGATGCTCTTAAATATGGAAATTGCTTCTCCAATCCTTCAAGGAGAAGTTGTAGCCACTAATACATTTTATGAACCTTAAAATATGGAGAGTACCTATTCGTAGGTATGTACTACACCATCAATCTTTAATAAGATAAATATTTATTTGATTAAAAAATGAGAAAATTATGTCATAGCATATAAAAATGGCTAAATGTTAAATGCGACTTTTGTTATTGAATACTAGAGGAACCTCATATCTATTGCCTTCTTCCCATCTAATGGAAAAGTGGGATACTGATATGAAACATGATCATAAAAGTCCTAGGATGGTAAAAAATTGTAGAATTCTGCAGTCAATCATTTAACCAATTTCCAGATGAATTGGTTAATTTTTTAAACTTAGCTCCTTCAAACCATTCTAGAGATTTATTTGGAGCACTTCTAGTATAAGAAATCTATTTTTGTTTAAAAGTATTTGCATGTATAAGAGAGGCTTTTCATTTATAGAGTTTCTTCATTTTATTTATGCAGATGCAAGAGGTTTAATATGCTAGGCAACTAGCAAGAAGCGTTGCAATGTGCCTCCCAATCCTTATGCATTTCAAAGAATGTCTTTCATCTGAAAATGTGCAGATGCTCGAAACATGGAGGCCTATTACATGCTTGGAATAGTAAGACACAACTTTACATACACTGTTGTCTCTTATTTTATTATAAAAATAAGATATTGACTATATTTCCTTATTACACTTTTAATGTTTTACTTTTCTTAAAATATACTAGCCCAGGAACACATATACTATATTAATTTTGTGATGTACTTTTTGATTCCAATGTAACTAAATACCTTCATATTCTTAGATCTATTTGTCTAAACTTTTATTAAATTTTATGTTTAAAATTTTATTAGATTTATACTTTTACCCTCCTACAAATCCTAAACCCTAACACCTCTCTAGATTGTCACCCTTCTAATATATACCATACCACATCTCTAAAATAGGTTTATTTGTGTAAAGCAGCCACTTGAATCACAATATCCCTATTACACAAGCTATCAATAAAACATCGGTTGAGCGTACCCAGTAAAAAAAATTCCAGTGAAACCACAAACATGCATCACCATACTGCTTGGATGATCTGAGGAAGGGATTAGGTCACCTTTAATGAGAAATATCTTACTCACCAAAAGAATCAAGGGATTCGGTTAGCCCTGTCTTAGGGAACATTCTCGGGATAGTTGTGGTGTTGATATCTTCTGCATTGTCTATGATTTTAGAGTTGACAAACTTACCACAAAATCTAAAATTATAGAGCCATAATACAAACACTGCTATTGATTGTTACCTTTCTAACCTAAACCCTAACAATTCCATAGAATTAACATATTAAAAATAGTAATTTGTAGTCAAGACACCTCTATTGATTGTAACTTTCTAACCTATATCCCAACACCTTTGGTGAATCAACATATTTTTGTAACAATTCCATATGTTTCTAACAATTTCTGATGGTTAATTCAATTCAGGAGGCCGGTGCTTTGTGAAGGAATCTATTATTAAAGCCAATGAAAATGTGGCTTGGAGTGAGATGCATTGATAACCTTCTCTAGTAACAGAGAAATTCCCTTTTCCCTATGTTTACTGAAGTAGAAATTGAGCTGTCAAGACAGAAACAAACACACCATCAATATGATGTGGGAAACATAATGCATTTAATAAGTTTTGGTTTATAAAAATGTTTGTTGTTTTTATTTGGCCTGTGAGTGGAGGTTTAATCAACCAAAATTTGCTTCAATATTTTTTTATCAGGAAGTATGCAATTTTCATGCTCCAGTGTTTTACTGATACTGATAACATGTTCAATTTTACGTTGAAGTGATTCTCAAAAGATCAATAAAACCTACAATATGTAATTGGCAGAGCATGAGCTCAATAATTTAGTCTTCCCAGGTAAGTTGGTCAACTGTAAAATCATCCATAATGCACAAGGGACTGACACTACCACATATTTAATTCCCGATAATGACATTCTCTATTAAAGCTAGCTTAACATTGATGCAGTAAATGTAAATTTGGGACATCATTATCTCCTATCAATCCATAATTTGACCCGATCATGTCCCTAAAGGTAAGGCTCATGATTCTTTGGATGAGTAAGATTTTTCTTGTAAAAGGACTAATACAATCTATGATTTTTTTGAAAAGGAAAAAATAGGTTTTACAAGGACCTGAAACCATGAAGTTTAAACAACAAGAGATAAGTAGAAAAAGTATAAACAACCAGACAACTGTCCCAAAAAGGAAATGAAAGCACCAAAAGACAACAGGGCCCAAAAAAGGACCACCCAAAAAAACTAGCAATCAAAACACCACGTTACTCCAAAGTGTTCAGTAATTCCTCAGCTTCCTTTTCAACATTCTGCATGTCCTATAACCCCTGCTTGAGAATTTGAACCGTATGTGAAGAAGTCGGGGTCTTCCTCTTAATGTTTGCCCTAGTACGAGTCGAAATCCCTTCACCAGCTGATCTGCTGCCTCCCCTGTCTGCATCCAAATCTAGCAGCAGCGAACCCTTTTGGTTTTTTACAAGCTTTTCCACCATTGCATTTATGATGATGGTATTATGCCTCACAATTTTGTGATTGTTTGCAACAGTGGCCCTAATGTTTTGTTCAATCTTGGACATGTTACACTCGATACTAACCAATCTATCCTCCTGTAATTGTTGTCTTTTCCTCGATAATGGAGTTTCCTGTTCATCATTATCTCTACTATTCCAACTGATCTTCTGCTCCAAATCCATAACCTTGTTGCTGAGATCAGTAACACAACCTTTCAAGTCACAGACTTCTTTCTGGGTCCATTTGAGAACGGTAAAAAGGTCATCCATACTTTTTTCCGCTATACTAACCAAATCCTCAGGCTTAAGCTTATTCAAGGCAGAATTAATTTCATCTTGAATAAGGGACTCAAAATGATCATTCCCACATTTTCCAGAGGTAGGGGCACTAGGGCCCAATTCCTTACTGACCATGGGCTTCTCAGAGAGGATTTCCATAGAATTTCTAGAGTACGAAACAAGTTTCATAACAGGGTTACCTTTAAAACCAGGGGATAAACTCAGAGTAGGGCAACCAGGAGATGGTTGGGGGTTAAGACAGGGCAGGGAGGCAAAACCCGGACTAGGGCACTCGTGCAGAGGTTGCTATTTAGGACAAGACAGCGGGGCAGAATCCTTAAGAGTTTTCTGACAAGATAAGGATTTGGGAGCAAAGGTATCAGGGCCAACAAGAACACAAGCAGGGGGGCCCAGGGTTTGATTTCCCTACTACTTTCTGTCTCCTCATCATCCAACTCTTCAATTTCAACAGTTTTAGGCAAAGCAGGTAAATTTTGAAAATACTCAAAAATGAGCCTAACAAGACCAGGGTGGATAATAGCATTCCTCCTAGGGTTTCTTTCCACATCATCGAGGCAATTCTTCAAAGAAGAAAATAAGTAAAAAGGCATAGATATATGAACCTTATGATGGAAATGATTCAGAATGGAAAAGTGGTAACCATAGACTTTGGTAAAGCACCCATCAACCGTAATATATTCCATGATAACTCTTAAAAATTTCCTCCAAATAGATTTGATGGACTCCACATCAAAGTAGCTGTTAGCAACCTTAACCATCTTCACTTTCTCCTTATCTTTTTTGGGAAATTTAACAACCACTTCATCAGAGAATTGTTAGTCTCGGTAGAATTTAACACCCTCAGTTGAAAGACCTGTTATTTCACTAATTAAGTCCTCACTCAACTTAACATTCCTGCCAAACAACATGATCTCTCCATTTTTCCAGTTTTTAACAAAATAGTCCAGCATCCCCTCATCCATACCATGGAGATTTTCCAAATAAGGGACTAAACCTCCCTTTTCGATTCTTTCCCATGCTTTAGCATTCTTTTTGTGCTAGAGTAAAGCCAAATTTAGGATTTAATATTATTCCATACGTTTCTAACAATTTCTGATGGTTAATTTAGTTCAGGAGACCGGTGCTTTGTGAAGGAATATGTTATGCGGTGATTCCTTCGGTGTTTGTGATGGAGATTATAATCACACCTACTCTTGTAAATGTGTCAGTTGCTCCTGACAGCTCTGTATTCTCATTTCAGTGTCTACCTCTCAACATTAAAGACCAATATTGAAGGCTAATCTCAAGTTTTGTTTTCAAAGGGTATTTACGTAAGAGTGCAAATCAAGTTTCTAAATGTATTCTATTTACTTTGCTTGTTGTGCAAGCTTTCACCGTTGTTGATGGTTTTCTATATATAGTTGAATTTGTGCTTTTTGTATTTACTCCCAACTAGAGTCTAGCTATCAGAGCTATAAGGATATGAAGTCTTTGTAATGTCTATAAGGAGTCAAAGATGTAATGATGTTTTGTATTTGCTATAGAATTAAATGAATATAATTTGTGAGTCTGCAGTATGAAATGTTTGTTTATGAATGAGTAGCAGTGCTGAAAATATCATTGTAATGATCAATATAAGATTTCAAGTCCATATTTTTGTTTATCACCTTCTTTCCCATTCCTTCATGTGGTATGAGAGCAGTGTCGGTTAGGATCACTGGGAGTATAGGTTCATGGGTTTTGTGTTTGAGAAGAGCCATAGGGTTTCCCATTATTCATCATGTCTTGTAGTCAAAAGTAGTAGTTATTTATGGGTCTAAGAAGTTTGTCTTATTTGAAAAGTTGTGGAAGAAGAGTCATTTCTATTCCATAGGAGGTTGTCATGGCCTAGAAAGGAAGAAATTCAAGATCATTGTTTTATGATAAATTGAGATCTGAGCCATAGCTTGAAAGAAAGATTGAAGGAGAGTATAAAGAATTGCAGGAGTGTTTGGAAGATGGCTGGTGCAGGAGCACCTTAAGGTCTTTTGGAAGATCTTAGTGATTTTTGGCTTGTAGGTGGTTCTAGCCAATGACCAAGGGAATAAGGACTATGATATAAAGTCCCTAGGTTTTTTTTGAGAGTGTGTTAGGGTAGATTTGGTTTAGAGTCTTGAACTTTATGAGTTCCTAGACAAATCTTGGCAATTTGTGCATTTTGGCAATGTTGCCTTGGCAATTTAGCCTAAAAGTTGTAAAAGAATATTAATGTTGTTCTAAGTCTGACCCAAAGGTCCTAGCACATTGGAGAAAGTTATATAAGGTCATCCAAACCCTAATACCTGGGTTGGAAGCATTTGAATGGGTTGAAATTTTTTAAATAAAAAAAATAGTGGTGTTTTTTGTGTGTTAATTTTATGATTTTGGCTTGAAGTGCTACTTTAATGGATTGAATAGGGAACTGTATCTAGTGTAGGATGTAGTGTAGTGGTTATTCAAGCTTTTTGTGGCATTTAGATAGCTTTATAATTCAATTTCAAGCTTTGTTTGTAAATAATTTGGTTCCCATACTATTGCTGGTTTGAACCAGGCAGTTTTGTGAGAATGGATTGTTAGTTCACTTTCCCCCTATACAAATTGTACAGACCTTTGGGAACAGTGACTAGAATCCATGTGTGTACATATGGTAGGGTTTATATTCTTTGAAAACACAAGAGCTGCTATGGAAGTTTTTCCTTAGGCGAGCTAGGGAAAGTGCCCGACTAGGAAGACTTAAGTGTAGAGCACATAATTTGCAGGGGTGACAAATTCTTGAAAAATTTACTTTCGGAGAAGGTAGGTGTGAGTCTTTCCAAGACATGGTAGCTAGGAGGAAACTCCATCAATTCATCTGGTCAGGGAAAGATTTGACAGTTTGAGAGGAACTAGAAAAGGGCTTAAAAACCCTAGTATTGCCCATATTCAAGTTAAGGCTTTGTACGTGCAGTTAAGACCCAAGACCTCAAAAATATTTGAGAGGTGTTCATGTGAACTAAGAATCTCAAGGAAAGATTGAGGGTTCTTTGGAAAGATTTAGAGAACCAACCTATTTTCTCGGAGAAGGAGGCCTAATTGGGGCTCCTAGGCCTAGTAGCCTTTTTAAGACCTAAATGAGGGTTTGGTGAAAGCGACCAAGAAATGGAGTTAGGTGGAATTTAAAGAACCATAGTAGGATGGATTGAAGTCTTTTCAAGCACCTCCACAACCCTACAAATTTAAATTCAATAATTTGGAGGTTTGTAGCCTTTAGGGTGAATTAAGGGCTAAGGTGAGAGTTACAAGATTGCACCAAGTCTTGACTTGGTATCAAGAATTGTGTTGGTAGTTGGGGTTGGAAAAGTTAGACCAGGGGATCAAAAGTATTAGAAGATCCTATAGGTTGAAGTGGTGAAGTGATACACCTTAGAGGTCTTCCAAACAAAACCTAGAGAATGAATCGGTGATTGATTCATCGAACCTCCCTATCAGATTGGTATCAGAGGAACAAAAGATTTGGGATAGAATATTATATGTCAGAGATTGAGTCTAGTGGTTCTAATAACATGGTGACAAATGAAGAATTGGCAAAGAAGGTCGAAGAATTAGAGGAACACAATATGGTACTCAGGGAAAGAATAACCCAAGTAGAGCAAGCAATGAGTGATGTGTAGTTTGAAGGAAGGATACTAAAGAAAGAGGTTGCAGAGGAAGACAAGATCCCTGAACCTGACCTTGTTTTGAAAGAAGAGCCTTTCATGAAGGAATTGAAGGCTTTGAGTGGAAAAGCACTTGAAGCCATACCACTATTTAGTGGGAAAATGGAAGCTGATCTAGTCATGGATTGGATAGAGGGAATGAAAAACTATTTTGAGGGTGATGGAGTCACTGAAACATAGAAGGCGAAGGTGGAAAAGTGAAGGTTAAGAGGTTCTGCCTTGACATGGTGGAAGTTCATTCAGATAGAGAGGGAAAAGGAAGGCAAGAAACCTATATCTACTTGGAAGGGAATGGTTGCCAAAGTGAGAGAAGCATACTTCCCTGATGATTATGAGATTCAGTTGCACAATAAAAGATAGAGCTTGAGACAAAGAGACCAAGATGTGAATTCTTATACTGAGGAGTTTCAAAGACTTTGTATGAGGTCTAATTTTATAGAGGATGAAAGTATGAAGGTGGTTAGGTATCTTAACGGCTTGAATGGAACATTCAAGAGGAGATGACTCTTCTGAGTCCCAAAATAGTGCACCAATGTTATCAATTGGCTATAAATATTGTAGAGTAAGAGAAAACAAGACCAGGCTTCTAAGAGCAGAGGTAAAGGCAGAGATCAAAGAGGACATAGAGGTGGATACCAAGGTAGAGGGATTAAACAAAGAAATCAGGGAGAGTCTAAACTCATAGAGCATGGAAGTGAAACAACTTCTAGAGGAGGTTATGGATGAGTTAGAGGACCTCAAGGAGGTTCTAATAGAGGAAGAGGCACAAGAAGAAGTAAATCATAATTTGCTAGTATGAAGTGTTACAACCGTGGTCAAGTAGGACATCTAGCTTATAGGTGCTTGGAGAAAGCATCTTCTTCAAATATAGAAAAGAGAGTAGCATATTCTCAAGAAGACACTATGAGTGTCAAGTCACCAAAGGTTAGTCACATTGAGTCAGAAATGGGAGAAAACTTGATGTTTAGTAGGGTTCTAATCAGACAACCAGTCAAAGAAGAGCCAAAGCAAAGGAGAGCCTTATTTAGGGAAAGATGCAAAATACTTGGAAAGGTGTGCAAGGTTATAGTGGATTTAGGGTCTACTAATAACATTATCTCAGAGGAGGCTGTGAGAAAGTTGAAGTTGGAGAAAGTACCACACACTAACCCTTACAAGGTGACATGGTTGAACAAAGGGTAGAGTGTTCTTATAAATGAGCAGAAAATAGTGGAGTTCTCCATTGGAGGGTACAAGGACAAGTTAATTTGTGATGTGTTTCCCATGGATGCATTCCATCTTCTATTGGGAAGACCATGGCAATATGATAGAGGAGCCATCTATGATGGAAAGGAGAACACTATCTCATTCAAGAAGGATGGAAAGACATTCAAACTATAGTCACTATCAGATGAGGAAGAAGGATAGTCAAAGACCCCTAGTGTCTTGTTCAGTAGTGGAAAAGAGTTTATCAATACTCTATAATAAGGAGGGGAAGGATATGTGGTCATGGTACAATCCAAGGAGGAAGATAAGACTAAGAAAACAGTCATACCTGGAGCAGTCTAGAAGTTGCTTGAGAAGTACAAGGACATAGTTAGTGATGGATCACGAGCAACCTTACCTCCAAAGAGAGCCATCAATCACCAGATTGACTTCATACCAGGGGCTTCATTTTCAAAAAAGTAGCTTACAAGCTTACACCAAATTAGAACCTAGAAGTAGATAGACAAGTGCAGGAGTTGTTAGACCAAGGACTAATTAGGAAGAGCATCAGTCCATGTGCAGTACCAGTGGTCTTAGCAACCAAGAAAGGTGGTAAGT
The DNA here is from genome assembly GCA_007258455.2 of Sequoia sempervirens. Classification (NCBI taxonomy): domain Eukaryota; kingdom Viridiplantae; phylum Streptophyta; class Pinopsida; order Cupressales; family Cupressaceae; genus Sequoia; species Sequoia sempervirens. The sequence goes on from VDFB02287598.1 coordinate 22,342, forward strand.
GGAGACTTTGCACTGGTTATAGGGCTATAAATAGAATTACAATTAGATATAGGTTCCTTATTCCTAGGATTGAGGATTTGATGGAT
>VDFB02287599.1:0-50614 GCA_007258455.2 Sequoia sempervirens
AAAAAAAAATTAATATCTTTAATTCTAATAAAAAAGCAATTTTACCCAACTATCTTTCTGATTTAAATTTATTTTTTTATGCTCTTAACTTTTCCCTAACTCTTTAACCCACATAGCTCTCCTTTATGGTTTTCTTTATTTTCTTTCCCTTATACAAAAGTTGCATGAAAATTTTCCCTCCATTGTTTTTTTTCATACTTTCCTAAAAGTGAAGTGGTGAGGAGTTTTCATTTATTTTAAATTAGATTCTATCTTAAATGAAGGCTTTATCGAAATGGATAAAGATGATAATGATAGAGCCCTCCGCATATTTTAAACTATTAGGCTAGCTACAATTCGATGATAAAAATGTTTTAAACAAGGTTAGACTTAATTTATACCCAAAGGCTTTAAAAATTAACATTGCAAGAGTACGCTACAGTAGAGGGCTTGAACATGTTAAAATGACATTACTTTAGAGGAATTTAAATTAGTCAATCATTAAATCTAAATATGACATCAATTGGCATTCTATTCATACTATAGATAATCTTTAAATGTTGTGATTAAATTTAATAACAAAATACAACACTTTAATTGCACTCAATGATATTAGAGACAGGCAATATTATAACACTAAAATAGCAACTTTTACCTACAAAAATTAATGAAAATTCCCTTGATCAAATGGCTACCCACCCCACTATGAGAATGATCAGGAAAGATTTAATAAGGCAGTCGCTCCATTGGTTCATTAATTTTAAAACTAGAGAAGGCAAGGTAACTGCCTAACAAAGCTCAACCACCCCCTTAATGAGGAGAAGCCTGACACAGATAAGATTGAGATTTTGCAATTTATTTCAAAGATCATTTGAAAGTATGCAGTGCCAACCTTCACCTACGTGGACTAGAATTTTATTACTTAATCATTATTTGGAAAAAAAACAATTCTCTTTACTCAAGCTAGGCACCTAAACTATTGGCAGATTGCCTTTATTATAGCTAAACAATATATATTTTCCATTGTCAAGGTAAACCACACGCTACATGCTAGCTTTAAAGACAACTTAAATTATGAAATGTATTTGATGTACTTTCCAAATGGGAAAATAGGCATTTATTATTAATTGTTGTTTAAAGTATAGTCCTATTTTATTTTGCTTGCTAAAGTCTCAAGGATTGTTGTTTGCACTTCACAACAACCAAGCTATGAATCGATTCCTAGCCTCATAGAGGAGGCATTGTCAGGAGTGTAAAAAGAGAGAAGGAGGAGGTGGCTCGAAGGAGGAGAATGATGACTCCTTCATGGAGTAATGCCTCTAGCACTAAATATATGCCCATCTAGATGGACATCATTCTTAAAATTTTATTTTGTTCCCATTTCTTTATTTATTTATTTTTTATAATAATAATTTAATTTAATCTATTATTTATGAATGATCGCAGGAACTACAAATTCACTGGGTCTGATTTAAGAAGTGCAAGGAGAGGGGAAGGTTGATTTAATGTATATATGACATGGCCGATATAATGTGATTATGGTGCTGCATATACTCCTGCAATGCTAATTTTTAAACTGCATGTATCGTTAATAATGGAAATGGTGGGAACACATAAGTTTTTTCTTACGGACAGTCCTATGTATTATTATTTTTATAAGGTATTCAAATAGAAGAAAGAACCCTAGATTTCTCTTCGAACTAAAATGTATTCTTACATATATCCATTTCCTTCCAACCAACACATTACCTGACCCCTTTATTCATGTGTAAGCATTCACAATCATGCCCTATTTCCTATTATTTTCTACTATAGAGAGGTAAATGTATTCCCTTGGTAACTAACATTACCTTCTATTCACATACAAAAATTAGAACTTAAACTCATTGCAAGCGTAGGGAAGCATTCCAAATATCACATTGGAGAACTTTTAAAATGTTAAGCTACTTACATGAATAGATTCTAAAGCTATCTTGGCTACACAGGTCTTATGAAAACACTTAAATAAATTTATTCCATATAGGAGTATTCGCGTTGATATTTTACTACCATACGAATCACAATAACCACTTAAACAAACAACAATACCTTTCATCGACTTATTTCTATCTTCTATAGTAATTTCAAACACATAGTCAATGCCAATAGAGTGAGATTTTGCAATCATTTACTCAGTATCTTTATTTTATTCCCATTACAGAATGTTTAAATAGTATCATAGTGCCTTAGATTTACATTTACAAACAAAAAGAGTACAATATGAAATAGATTTGCAAAGAACTTACAACCACAACATAGTTTCTAGCTAAAGGTAACCCCCTTTTTTTTGTCTTTCCTACAAGGAGCTTTCCATCAACATATTTAGGCACATAAATAACATAGTGCACATAAGCTTTCAGCAACTCTCTTTCAGAATTTTACATTTAAACAATGAAAGATTTTACTTGAAATATCATATTAAATTTCTTTATTTTCCTCTACGAGGAGCACATAAGCATTTCAAATCAGCAACTCTCAACAACCTGGAAGAAAACCCATAGCACAACTTTCTTTCATGGCCAATCAGGTCTGCTCACCTCCCAACCTTGGGTTGGAAAACCAACCACCCCCCGAGCTAGGAGGTAACCAAGCTACCAAGTACACACAACAATAAAACAAATAATCCATTCCCACCACAACACTCAAACAAAAATACTCCCAACCTAGATTTTCACATTTACATAAGGATTCCTTAAGAATCCATATGGGGATAGAGGTGGAAATCACTTCTATATGGGGAGACTTATTATCAAGTAGAAATAACCAAACAAACACATTTTCTTATTCTTCTTCTTCAATCTACCCATTCATCAAAATTCTTCATATCATACACCTCCATACAACAATATCCCACTACACCATATCATTATGAAACAAATTTGGGTACTCATGCCACCCATTTTTTTGCCTCAAAGGAGGAACAATCTCCCCATAGAGGTTCCTACTCATTCCTATCACCCACAAGGATACTCTTCCCACATTGGGTGAGTTTATCATATACAATCCCAACCCAACACATGGAAATACAAAGAAACATAAAATGCACAACAATCCACATAAACAATCTTCCTACATTTCCATACACAATGGATAAAAAGGAGAAACATGCACACAAGTAAAGTAAAATCTACCTCAAATCCAAATCCAAAATGAAGGTAAGTTGAAGATGAACTCCTATCTTCTACTCCTCCAAGCCCAAGCCAAATTTTCCCTTCCAAAGCATTTCAATCCCAAAGCCAAAAATAAGAGAACCCCTCCTTTAGCTTTCCAAAGGATTCAAATAGGACTCAAGGGTTGGAAACCCTTGGAGGAGAGAGTGGCACATGTCGATCTCCTATTCAATCCTATGGAGACACCTTCCCACAAGTTCTCACACATGTGTGAGAATTATTGGGGAAGTGAAAGGCCAAAGAGTGTTGAAGACTCGACAAGGCTTTCAAATCTCATAAATGAGATTTTGGAGCCAACACTCCAATCCCATCCCCAAAATCCGTCACCCTTCTTAATGGCTAATTAAGAAGGGTCACAACCCTCAATTTTCAACAACTATGGGCTTGATTTTACTCCTAACCCATAGGTAACCATCCTAGGGGTTAAATTAGGGTCAATTAACCCATTCCAAGGAATAATTCAACCATTTTAAATCCTCAAAAATAAATTGAAGGTGTTGTAGAATCTAACTACTCATATCAATGCTCAATATCATGGATGATAGCTCATGATGTCTCCTACTCAGTGCATCTGCAACCACATTCTCCTTCCCTTTGATGTAATGCACATCAAAGTCATACTTGCATAAGAACTTCATCCATTGCCTCTGACAAGCATTTAGATTTTGCTGTGTGAATATGTACTAAAGGATCTAATGATCTAAATGTAACTCAAAATGATGACCCAAAAGGAAGTGCCTCCAACAAACCAAAGCATGAACTATGGCTGCTAACTCCAAGTCGTGTGTAGGGTAGTTCAACTCATGGGTCTTGAGTTTTTGCTACTCATATGCATTCATTCTACCCTCCTACATAAGTACAATACCTAAGCCATCAATAGATGCATCTGTGCAAACCATGAAATATGTTGAAGGATCTAGAACTGCTAAGATAGGAGCACTAGTGAGACACTCCTTGACGATCTAAAAGGCCCTCTCACACTAATTTGTCCACTCAAATTTCTTCCCTTTCCGCTGAAGGGAAGTGATAGGATGTTTAATCCTAGATAAACCCTCTTCAAAATGATGGTAATAACCTGCCAAACCCATGAAACTCCTTACCTCTGTCACTATAGTAGGCATAGGCCATTCCATGATAGCTCTAATCTTCGATGGATTTGTTACCCATTTTTTCTATTAGCTCAAGTAGGTTGAGCTAAAGTGATTACAAATGAAAAGACAGGTACATTTTTCTGCTATATTACATTTCCTGTGCATAAAGAAATCAAAAGAATATTCTACTATATTACAGTATGCAATTGCATATAACATAGGAGAATATTACACAAATATTTTCAAAGAAAACATAGTCTTTATTGATAATGTAAATGTGTATTGTCTCACACAAGCCGTGAGACTGGATCTTTCAATATACATGAATGAAAAGAATATACATAATTTACAGATATCAAAATAAAAGCATGTACATATAAGGAAAGAAGACCAGTCATTACCTAAATGACCGGTTCTAGTTGGGTTGCATCACGTCATCTTCAGTCTTGTGCTTGTCATGCTTCCAACTTTTGCTTCCTTGCTACTCCTAGTTGCCTGCACTTGTGGGAAAGAATGTTGTTAGAGAAATGAAAGGTCTACAGTCACTATATACGCATACCTCTATAAACATATAAAATGATCAGCCATGTGCATTAAAAGAAAATCTTACTACTGATATCCAAGAAAACAAGGAGAATTATCAAACACATCTACCATCTACACATTATTTTCTAACATGTTTGTTTCCTGTGTAGGTATAAGAAAAATAATGTTGTCGTTCTAATTCCTATAATTAAAGCACATGGGATTAAATGTGGCTCCCACAAGGGTTGAGCCCAACGTGCGTTCATTTTGTGTCTTGACAAGATAGGTTTGTTAAGTCTTCCATGATAGTGTAATGCAATCAAGGATTCATTTCATTGTTCATAATAGTGAAGTTCTTATATCCACTAGTATAAACAATGATGCATGTTCAATGGAATTACAGTGTCTTAGAAAGCTAAACAAGCACTTGCTCAAAAAATAGTGAAGAGACCTTATGATAGTAGGAACATGTGCATGAGTGTTTTATTGGTTTACGTTACTCAAGGAAGCTAATACCTCATTATGATCTACAGTAGTCAAAGAGGAAAATAAGAGACAATCATATTCATTTTGGCAATCACTTCATTAAAAGATGAGCATGACAAAGCCTAGATTACATGTATTTCAAGGAGGATAGTCAGTAGGTCCATGGTAGGTACTTGCAAGAAATCAAACACAATTGTAGTATGCCAAAGCTCCCTATAGTTCCAACAAAGGGACTTTGTAGTGCACTCAGATGTGATGTGTTGAGATTTACTATGGGCGGATAATTATGAATGTGTAATAAGGGTTTTCATCTCATAACAGTTTATATTGCATGATGATCACAGAGGAAAATTAGGTGATAACACTTCATGAAGTGTCTCAGTTAGTGGCAGCATACTAATAGACTATCTTCAAAGCTTGGGATAAGGTAGTTTGGGAAGTCAATTCCTTATGAAATGCATTTAGGGTTATCAATTATAGGTGACTAAGGTCTTAAATCCTTAAATGCCATGGTGATACAATTAACAAGGTCTTTTGAAGATACTCACATAGCAAAATGATGGTGCACTACTTGAATACAAGGATGATTAACTAGATGACAACAAAGATCAAGGTGGATAGTGCACAATTGTGACAGTCTAAATGCATGACAATCATGAGGAAAATTGGGTATGTCAAGTCTTAAACAATCATAAAGGATAGAATTTGGTGAAGGTTCTAGAAATGATAGAGTGACACTCATGGGGATATTGGACAGTTAATGCAATAGGATTGTCATAAAGCAAGAACCCCACTGGAAAAGTTAGATATGCTATGGGAGAGTATGGATAGAAAATGCAAAGAAAAAAATAAACCCAAAATGGCTAAGGTAGGGTTTAGTTGAGAACAAACCCTCAAGTAAAGCTACAACCTGTGTGAAAATCAAGCATTAGGCTTGCAAAAGTGAAAGATCCAATAATGAGGGAGTCTTTAGCCATAAATGGTTTTTGTAATTCAATAAATGAGAATGCCCTTGAAATATGCAGAAGTTTTGAGAAAGAAGAGCTCGAGACTCTATAGTAGTATCCATTTTCTACAAGAGTATGCACAGGTAAATGAACATTTTCATCATTTTTAGCACATAGGACTCAAATGAGCATTTTCTCTACAAAAAAATGAAATTAAAAGACTAAGAGTGCCTTCTTAGCCATAGCCTAGAGAGCCAGAATCATGGTTTCTCTTTAGAAAAAAAAATGGAGGTAAATAAGAGCTACAGGAAAATACATTTTCTCCATACTTATTAAAACCCATCTAGGTTTTCTAAAAGAAAACAAATATAGAGGAAGGAGTGACAGTGTATATACATTTTATGCAAATAAGACATCAACATCTTCTTACAGCTATTGAAGAAAGGTCAAGCTACAACCATGATACACAGTGGGTGAATGATGAAATGTAGCTTGGGTTTCGATAACCCAATTATATTTTCTCTACAAAGATTCCAAACCCATTTGGGTTTTTTGAAGATAAGACTAAAAAATATGTATGGAATGTTAAGATTTCATCATGATAGATTTTGAGAAATGATAAGATCTACAAGAAGAAAGCATTTTCTTTTACAGTACATATTGACCCACTTGGGGTTTCAAGGTTCAAGCTCAGAATGCAATTTCAGGGGTCAGCACGAGATACAAGGAATACATTTTCTTTGTGTGCATTGAAACACATTTGGGTTTTCCTAAAGGAGATCAAGTCAGAGAGGAGATTCAACCTTATTGGCTGATAAAAAGCAATCTACAGGAGGAAAATAAATGCAAGTATTTGAACTTTTCTTTCATTACAGACAAGGAAAGAAAAACAATAAAATGAAAGCATTTAAATGCAAGAGATTTTTAGGGGTCGGCTGTATATGAAAGGAAGTTTCAGCATCTTCAAGAATCTACAAAGTGAAATAAAATGAGGAGTTTTATTTATTTTTATATGCAAAAAAAGGGCTTACCCAGCTAGTCTTTTCTTGTTTTCTAATTTCTCCACCTGAAAATGCTTTTATAGGGGTTGGGAAAGTGTTCTCCATGGCGACTAGACAAATGAGAAAAGAACAATAAGTAAAAGCATGCAAAATGTGAGAATAAATTGCAAAAGTCGCAGCCTAAGAGGCCTAAAATCATTCAAAAAACAAAAAATTTCATTCATTTTGCTTCAAAAGAATGATTTACTAGTTTTGTATTCAGGAAATCCACAAGGAAATGCCTTTGAAAACACAAAAAATTTCCATGGTCGAGCTCCACAAACCCTCTGGTCGGTGGCCTAGCTTCTTCCTGAAGCTTTGAATGCAAATGAAGTGAATGTTTTATTTTTTGTCTTCTTTTTGTTCCAGGGTTTCATACCCTAAAATTCCAATGGAGAAGGTATTTTACCTTTCTTTTTAAAAAATATACAAGGGTAATGTATGTTGAGGGCTAAGGTTTATGTTTTATTCCTAGGTTCTTTTAAATAACCTTGTTTAAGCTTTGTCTTTCAATTCTTCATATGCTATTAATTTTCTTAAGTCTTATGACTTATTGTTTTGTCTTTGACCATGTAAAGAAGCAAAACCGTAGCCTCCCCTATTTTTTGCATTTGAAATGAAATGTAAAACAATTTAACTTGATGATGCTTTTATAAATCATTAAGTTATATTGTTATTCAAAATACAAAAATAAGATAAAGTATCCCATGTAAATGCCTTGATGAAGTGTTTTTGAGGAGTTATGCTTTTGCAAGCATATAGGGGCAGTTATTACAGTTTGGAAACATGTTCCCATGCATGTAGGATCTTTTATGCATCTTGTTGGAGGATTTGGAGGGAATCTAGGAGTGGTTTTATATGCCTAGATGCTTGGCATGGTCAAACCTACCTTTTCCACATATTGGAATCCATTTTGGAGGGAATCTAGTGGCTTAATTATAGGATTTTTTGGGGGATCTGACCCAAGTTAGTTAATGGTTCCTATTTTTGTGCAACTACTTGGGATTGATGGTTATATTCTCATTTTGACTTATTTGGTGAGTTAGTTCATAGGATGCAGTTTCCTAGAGTTAGTGATTTTGTAATCCTTTCTTAGACTTGAGCATACTTTGTAACTCATTTGGGAGAATGAAATACAGATAATGCCTTGGATTCTACTGATTTTCAAGTTTTGACTCCTTATTATTGCATTATTTGTGCATTATTGAGTGATTGATCGAACTACTTGTGAGGTATCTTAATCTCCTTGAAGTTTTGTCTCATGTTTTCATGCCTTTTCTAAAAAAGTATGTTTGTGCAGGTTGCAAGTTGTGTTTAAAAGTTGCATGTATCTTTAGATTGTGAAAGTTACTTTTCCTCTTTAAAGGTTAATGCATTCAAACCTTCTTGTGAAATATTTATGTATGAGCCTACAAAAATAAGTTGTGCAGTTTAACTCCATCATTAGTGTCCAAGTGTGTGCAAGTTTGAATCTTATAGCCCTTGTCAGTTTGGTGAATCAACATTCATTTTTAGTTTATGTTTTCGTTTTAAGCATTCCTTCTCCCTTTTCCTCTGCAAAATCAGTAGTTTAGGTGATAACCACCTAGGATCCAACCTCATCTAGAGATTCACTCCAAATTTTAGGTGACCCATGGCCTAGGAGTGATTCAATGTTTTCTCTAAAGTGCTAAGTCTTGCAGCTTAACTTGTTAAATCTTCTAGCTTAGTTAGGGTGAAAATTTAGTAGATAACAAGATCTACGGAGATACCATCGTCAGATATAATGTGACCAAGATAGTGAACCTCTAGACCAAAGAAAGCACACTTTGACAAGCTTCCATATAAATGATGCTCCCTCAAACACTATAATACTTGTCGCAAGTGAACCTCATGCTTCTCCTTGGTACATGAATATATCAGGATGTCATCAAGGAAAATAATCACAAATCAATCCAAGAAGGTATGAAATACTCCATTCATGAGGCTCATGAACACTGCAGGAGCATTCCTTAACCCAAATGGTACCACTAGAAACTCATAGTGGCCATACCTAGTCCTGAAAGTCATCTTATGAATATCCGCTTCTATAATCAATAATTGATGATATTCGAACTTAAGTTAAATCTTAGAGAACACTCTACCTCCCTGCATCTAATCAAATAGGTCATTAATCCTTGGAAGAGTGTAACGATTCTTGATTTTCAACTTATTCAGTTGTATATAGTCTATGCAAAGACGAAGGGATTTGTCTTTATTCTTAATAAAGATGACAGAAGCACCCAAAGGAAAGACACTCAGGTGGATGTGACCCTTCCCTAGCAACTCCTCTAACTATAGCTTGATCTCACTAAGCTTAGGTGTAGTCATCCTATAAGGTTCCCTCAATATAGGCTCATCTCCTGGCACCAAGTCTATACAAAAAACAATCTCATGACGAGGTGGCATACCTAGTAATTTAGAAGGAATTTTTTTGGCAAAGTCCCTAAGAATGGGATGGTCATCCAAGGATACATTTTTCATCTCCTCATCCATATCTCTAAGAGTGATGGAAAATAACTAGCATCCCTTTCACAAACATTGCTTCAACTACATAGTAGATATCCTACAAAGGGAAATAGGCCTCTGAACCCCTGTAATCACCATTGTTGAACCATGGTCATCCACACACTCAATTTTCTTTCGGCGACAATCAACCTTAGCCTAATGTGCATCAATCCAATCCATGCCCAAAACCACTCCATAGGAGCCCAATGGTGTGACACAAATATCAATTGATGTAATCAAACCTCCAAATCGAAGTGGGAAATCACAAACTACTGAGTCTATTGAAGCCTTAGCCCTTGAGGCTAGATCTACCTCCCACCTATCATCTTACCTAGATGCCACTAGAGAAGGAGCTATAAAAGAATCAGAAGCTCAAAAATCAAACAAAATAGTAACATGAGTATCACCAATCATACCTGACATCTCAATAATTGTGGCTTGGTGCTCAACTTGGCGGTTCTCAACCACTGTAAATACTCAATGGGATTTTCCCACATCTTCCACTATCTTCTCAAAGCCTTTTGTGTTCTATCCTCTAACTGTGGGACCCTGAGGACAATCCCTAGCTATGTGTCCCACTGCTCCACATACATAACAAGGACCCCTAGTATAAACTTGAGTTGGTTGGGTCCTAGTAAACGGTTGTCCCCCAGTCCTACTAGAACCATTATTTCCTCCTCGGCTAGACTGTTGTGAACATGCTAGGGTAGTACCCTGTAACTGAGAACTATGATCCCTATGAGGACCCTGAGGCCGTCATGACCTAGAGTGGCCACCCTGAAAACCCTTTTGTGGTATAGGCCTCTGACTATGTTCTTGTTGTTGTGGTGGCCTAGATAGTCTTGTAGAAGGCCTAAATCCTCCCTTCGAAGGAAGGGGAGTTCATCAAAAAATATGTGACTAAGTACCCCAGTTGTGGTTCAGAAATCGCTCTCGTGCCTCCTGAGACTTCCCCTAAATCTCCTCTGCTATGAGGGATTTCTCCACAACAACCCAAAGGTTCTCTGGATTGGCCTTGCATATAGGTCATGATATGCCTACATTCAATCCTCAGATAAAGCAATTGATAAGAAGCTTCTCATCTTGGATATAGTCCACATACTATAGTAGCTCAAGAAATCAGATCTCATACTATGCTACCGATATTCACCTCTATTGAAGGTCATGAAACTCATCAATGTGACACTATTGAAAGTGCTCAGATAAATAGCATGTTCGAAATGGCTCTAAGAATGTCTTCCATATGAGTGTGTCAATAGATAAGTGGTGCTTGCACTCCTCCTAGTGCCACCAAGTAGAGGCTAGACCTCTAAGGAAAAGTACAACACATAATGCTTTTAAATTGCTTGTGTATGCACATAATCTAAATTACCTATCAAGATTGAGAAGCAATGACTCAGCTCTTTGTCCATCTATAGATCCCTCAAAATTATCTGGCTTGAATCATAGCACTTCACGAACATGATCTTCTAAATCTCGATATGCTCTATCCCTGACTACTACCTCATGATGAGGCATTTGTGGTGGAGGATCTAAGTGAATTGATCCCCTCTCTCCCTCCTCATCATACTCATCTAGAATGCGACGAGGACTCCTGCTACACTCTCTACCCTGTGACCCATGTGCCTCAGTTAGGTGATGAATCTACTCTGGTCTAGTGCCCTCCTTGATCATTGGTAATCGAGCATGAATAACCCCAATCAAGTCCTCTAGTGCATGAAGGATCTGTGAATTGAGGTTTTTTGGAGGATCATGTTGTGGTGTCTCAAATACATGTGGGGGTGTCAGTGGTGCCTTTGATCAGGCTTCCTTTGCATTATATCCGCAATCACATCCATGACTATTTCCATGGATACTTCGCTTCCTCGGTTCCATCCTACATGATAACACCATACAAATTATTAGCATGGGGAACACATATACCCAGAGTTCCCAATATTGGAACCTAGGCTCAAATACCAAAATTTAATGCCCCAAATTTTTGCACGAAGGGAAAAAATAGAATCATCAATTTTTTTGAATAAAGCTATAAAAATGTTAATGTTTTTCAACCATGCATGTGCATGTTACACACTATACGCTTTGTGTGGCATTGCTCAGGAAACATCACCTTCGACATGATGTTTGAGAGCTAGATGGAGGACCAGCATAAACAGGGGTGTAGATTCCCTCACACACCTTAACACAACAAGCAAGATTGGCTCAAACCTAAGGTTTACTGGGCCCATTGATTATCAACCAAATTAGGGTAATAACGTTCCCCTTTTGAGTCTAAGAATATGCTAAATTACATTTATTTTCCTAACTATTATTTATGTGATTATTATCCCTTTGTACATACATATATGCAAGGGGAAATAAATGTCCTTTATGTATGTATATATTCTATTTACTTCAATATACAAATTATCTTTTTCTAAAAGGAAACTTAAAATTGAATAAGAGAAAATATTCTTCTTTCTTTAGAATTATGGTACTGCCTAGCCTTCATTAAAAGGACACCCTAACTTAAACTTTTATTTTAAAAAAAAAAACAATTCACTATCTTTAATTAAGACAAAGCAATTTTATCCAACTAATTTCTATTTTAAAAAAAAAATCACTATGTTTAATTGTAATAAGACAAGGCAAATTTTACCCGACTAATTTCTATATAAAACTTTACTATCTTTTATTCTAATAAAATCAAGTAAATTTTTCCTAACTAATTTCTATTTAAAAATTTACTATCTTTTATTCTAATAAAATAAAGTAAATTTTTCCTAACTAATTTCTATTTAAAAATTTCCTATCTTTTATTCTAATAAAACAAAGTAAATTTTTTCCTAACTAATTTCTATTTAAAAATTTACTATCTTTTATTCTAATAAAGCAAAGTAAATTCCTTTCCCAACTAATTTTTATTAAAAAAAAATTGCTATCTTTAATTCTAATAAAAAAACAATTTTACCCAACTATCTTTCTGATTTCAATTTTTTTTTTTAACGCTCTTAACTTTTCCCTAAATCTTTAACCCACATAGCTCTCCTTTATGGTTTTCTTTATTTTCTTTCCCTTATGCTAAAGTTACATGAAAATTTTCCTTTTTTTTTTTTTGTTTTTGCATATTTTCCTAAAAGTGAAGTGGTGAGGAGTTTTCATTTCTTTTAAATTAGATTCTATCTTAAATGAAGGATTTATTGAAGTGGATAAAGATGATAACAATAGAACCCGTTGTATATTTTAAACTATTAGGCTAGCTATAATTTGATGATAAAAGATGTTTTAAATGAGGTTAGACTTAATTTATACCTAGAGGCTTTAAAAATTAATGTTGCAAGAGGACGCTATAGGAGAGGGCTTGAACATGTTAAAATGACATTACTTTAGAGGAATTTAAATTAGTCAATCATTAAATCTAAATGATAACCCTACCACTCACCCGCTATTTATTATTCAATCCCAATGTCATAGACATCAATTCGAATTCTGTTCATATTATAGATATTCTTTAAATGTTGTGATTAAATTTAATAACAAAATACAACACTTTAATTGCACTCAATGATATTGGAGACAGACAATATTATAACACTAAAATAGCAACTTTTACCTACAAAAATTAATGGCAATGCCCTCGATCAGATCGCTACCCACCACACTACAAGAACGATCAGGAAAGATTTAATAAGGCAGCCGCTCCATTGGTTCGTTAATTTTAAAACTGGAGAAGGCAAGGTAACTACCTAACAAAGCTCAACTGCCCCCTTAATGAGAAGAAGCCTAGCAAAGATAAGATTGAGATCTTGCAATTTATTTCAGAGATCATTTAAAAGGATGCAGTACCAACCTTCACCTACATGGATTGGAATTATATTGCTTAATCATTATTTGGATTTTTTTTCTCTTTACTCAAGTCGTGTGCCTAAACTATTGGCAGATTGTCTTTATTATAGCTAAACAATATATATATTTTTAATTTCCAAGGTAAATTGCACGCTATACACCAGCTTTAAAGATAGTTTAAATAATGAAAAGTATTCAACATCCTTTCCAAATGGGAAAATAGGAATTTATTATTAATTGTTGTTTCAAGTGTAGTCCTATTTTATTTTGCTTGCTACAACCTCAAGGATTGCTACCTGCGCTTCACAACAACCAAGCTATGAATCAATGTCTAACCTCATAGAGGAGGCATTGACAGGAGTGTGAAGAGAGAGGAGCAGGAGGCAACTATAGGGAGGAGACCATTGACTCATTCATGGAGTCATGGCACCAACACTAAATCTGCGCCCATCTAGAGGGACACCATTCTTAAAATTTTATTTTGTTCCCATTTCTTTATTTTTTATTTTTTTTCTTAATAATAATTTAATTTAATCTATTATTTATGAATGATCGTAGGAACTACGAATTCATTGGGTTTGATTTAACAATTGTAAGGAGAGGGGAAGGCTGATTTAATGTATATATGACATGGCCAATATAATGTCATTATGGTGTTGCATATACTGGTGCAATGCTAAGTTTTAAACTACATGTATCATTAATGAAGAAAATGGTGGGAACACATAATTTTTTTCTACACAAAGTCCTATGTATTATTATTTTTATAAGGTTTACGAATAACAGAAAAAACCCTAGATTTCTCTTCAAACTAAAATGTATGCTTACATATATCCATTTCCTTCCAACCAACACATTAGTTGACCCCAAAATTCATGTGTAAGCATTCACAATCATGCCCTATTTCCTACTATTTTCTGCTATAGAGAGGTAAATGTATTCCCTTGGTAACTAACAGTACCTTCTATGCACATACAAAAATTAGAACTTAAACTCATTCTGAGCATAGGGAAGCATTCCAGATATCACATTAGAGAACTTTTAAAATGTTAAGCTACTTACATGAATAGATTCTAAAGCTATCTTGGCTACACAAGTCTTATGAAAACAATGAAATAAATTCATTCCATATAGGAGTATTCATGTTGATATTTTACTACCAACAAATCACAATAACCACTTAAACAAACAACAATACCTTGGATCGGCTTATTTCTATCTTCTATATAATAATTTCAAACACAGACTCAATGACGCTAGAGTGAGGTTTTGCAATCATTTACGAAGTATCTTTATTTTATTCCCATTAAAAAATGTTCAAATAGTATCATAGTGCCTTAGATTTACATTTACAAACAGAAAGAGTACAATATTAAATAAATTTACAAAGAACTTTCAATCACAACATCTAGTTTCTAGCTAAAGGTAACCCCCCCTTTTTTTGTTGTCTTTGCTACAAGGAACTTTCCATCAACATATTCATGCACATAAATAACAGAGTGCACATAAGCTTTCAACAACTCTCTTTCAGACGTTTACATTTAAACAGTGACAAATTTTACTTGAAATATCATATTAAATTTCTTTCTTTTCCTCTACAAAGAGCACATAAGCATTTCAAATCAACAACTCTCAACAACCTGCAAGCAAATCCATAGCACAACTTTCTTTCATGGACAATCGGGTGTGCTCACCTCCTAACCTTGGGTTGGAAAACAAACCACCCCCCGAGCTAGGAGGTAACCAAGCTACCGAACTCACAACAATAGAACAAATAAGCCTTTCCCACCATAACACTCAAATAAAACTACTCCCAACCCAAATTTGCACATTTACATAAGGATTTTTTAATAATCTAGATGGGGATAGAGGTGGACATCACTTCTATATGGGGAGACTTATTAGCAAGTAGAAATAACCAAACAACACATTTTTTTTCTTCTTCTTCTTCTTCAATCTACCCATTCATCAAAATTATTCATATCATACACCTTTATACAACAATATCCCAATACACAATATCATCATGAAACAAATTTGGGTACTCATACCCACTTTTTTTTTTTCCATTCCTTCTCAAAGGAGGAACAATCTCCCCATAGAATTTCCTACTCATTCCTATCCCCCACAAGGATACTCTTCCCACATTGGGTGAGTTTATCCTATAAAACCCCAACCTAGCACATGGAAATACAAAGACACATAAAATACACAACAATCCACATAAACAATCTTCTTATATTTCTATGCACAATGGATAAAAAGGAGAAACATGCATACAAGTAAAGTAAAACCTACCTCAAATCCAAAGCCAAAATGAAAGTAAGTTGAAGATGAATTGCTATCTTCTACTCCTCCAAGCCCAAGCCAGAATTTCCCCTCCAAAGCATTCCAAGCCCAAATCCTAAAAAAAATAACCCCTCATTTAGCTTTCCAAATGATTCAAATAGGATTGAAGGGTTGGAAACCCTTGGAGGAGAGAGTGACACATGTCCATCACCTATTCACTCCTATGGAAACACCTCCCCACAAGTTCTCACACATGTGTAAGAATTTTTGGGGAAGTGAAAGGCCAAAGAGTGTTTAACACTCAACAAGGCTTTCAAATCTCATAAATGAGATTTTGGAGCCAACACTACAATCTCATCCCCAAAATCCGTCACCCTTCTTAATGGCTAATTAAGAAGGGTCACAACTTGCAATTTTCAACAACTATGGGCTTGATTTGACCCATAACCCATAGGTAACCATCCTAGGGGTTAAATTAGGGACAATTAACCCATTCCAAGGACTAATTCAACCATTTGAAATCCTCAAAAATAAATTGAAATTCAAACATAATAAAATAATTTCCTTAATACCCCAAAACCCTCATCAAAATTTTAATTGACTTTAAAACCATAGTCACAAGATTCAACTCTAAATATTTTTAATCACAAAATAAAATACAACACAAAGAGGCTATGGTCCATTTTCCAAATGGACTGTAGTGGGTTTCACTTGGAAAACACAATTGGGTACCCTTGGTTACCTCCAATCCTCTTGGCCATGGGTGTGTACCTGCATACTCAATTTCCACATGTCAAAATATCTAATGCATAATAATCAATAATTAAATCAACAAATTCATATGCATATATTTAGCAGAATATAACTCTAAATCAATAAATTCAATATCCATAATCATTCTTCCTCTAGCAATAACATATCCTATCAAATCATATCTAATCATATCATGATAATGAAATCACATCATCACCAAATTAAATTTAGCATCCTTTTAATTTCATCTCATAAAACAATTATCCATTTCTATCATGATAACCAAATCATATGAGCATATCAACAAAGGAAGCATAATGTGCATATAATCACCATAGCATCACAAACATAAACCAAGCACAACATCAAGTGTCTATGATCCTCCAAAATAGTCCAAAACATATAAAGTACCAATCATGATCAAATCAAAAGATAGTAAAATGGGTGTATCAAATGGTAGGCCTCACATCCTCCTCCCCTAGGAATGACTTTCTTCCTGGAAGTCATCAAAGAGGTCAGGATATAGGACCCTCGAATGTGAGGCATCCTCCCAAGTAGCTGCTACCTTGTCATAGCGATTCCATTGGACCCTAACCTAATCCACCTCTTAGCCTCGAAGATCCAACATCCATCGAGCCAAAATGCGGATGGTCTCAAAAGCTAACTAGTCATCTGAATCCACCTGCAAAGCATCCCAATCAAACACATGAGAAGCATAATGCACATAATATCACAAAACTAATACATGAAATACATTGTGGATGCCTGACAGGCTAGGTGGCAAGGCTAGATGATAAGTTATGGGACCTATCTGCTCCAAGATCTCAAAAGGGCCTACAAACTGTGGTGCAAGCTTGGAGCCCTTTCCATAATGGATTGGAATCCTATGTGGTTGCACTCTAAGGAATACATTATCACCAACTGAGAAGCTTCGATCAACCCTCTTTGCATCACCATACTTCTTCTGATGATCATGTGCCTCCTATAGACGCTTTCTAATCAAGACCACCTGTTGCTCCATATCCTATACCAACTCTGGCCCAATAGCTACTTTGTCCTCTATCCTATCGCAACTCAATGGAGTCATGCATGGTCTTCCATACAATCCCTAAAATGGTGGCATGCCTAAGGAACTGTGATGCCCATTATTGTAGGAAAATTTGACCAAATATAGATAATCCTCCCAACAAGACTGATGATCCACCACATATATGTGTAGCATATCCTCTAACACCTGATTCACCCTCTCTATCTGACCATTTGTCTTAGGGTGCTAAGTTGAACTGAATTTGAGTTGAGTGCTCAATGCCTGCTACATTGATGTCCAAAATGTAGATGTGAAGAGTGAATCCCTATTTGATATAATCTGGTGAGGGACT
Source organism: Sequoia sempervirens (assembly GCA_007258455.2). Lineage (NCBI taxonomy): Eukaryota > Viridiplantae > Streptophyta > Pinopsida > Cupressales > Cupressaceae > Sequoia > Sequoia sempervirens. The sequence goes on from VDFB02287599.1 coordinate 18,050, forward strand.
CTGTGTAACCTAACAATGTCATCTAAGAAGACCCTCACTACTGTTAGAGCTATATATTTCATACGCACGAGTGAAAAATGGGCTAGTTTGGTCAATTTTTCAACAGTCACCATGATGGCATCATGGTGACTTGAGGACAAAGGTAGACCAACAATGAAATCCATCAAAATGGTGTTCCATTTCCACACTGGAATGTTGTGCGGGTAAAGAAGTCCTACCAAATGTTGGTGCTCTACCTTGACTCTTTGAAACTCAAGGCATTGAGTCACAAAATCTCTAATGTCTCATCGCTTTCTTGCCCAATGATATAACTGTCCCAAATTGGCATGCATCTTCTTCACCCCTGGATGTGCTACATAAGGTTCCCTGTGTGCCTCTAATAGTATAAGTGTGTGAAGATCACCCGCAATTGGTACATAGATAAGCCCTCTATGACATAGTAAGTCATCAGACTCCAAGGTATGTCCTAAAAACTTTCCCTTAAGGTCCCTCTGTGACTGGATCTCCCACTGAACCAACATATTTCACTCATCATCTAGAAGGTGTTGTAGAATCTGACTCCTCAAATGAATGCTCAATGTCATGGATGATAGCTCATGACACCTCCTACTCAATGCATCTGCAACCACATTCTCCTTCCCTTTGATGTAATGCACATCAAAGTCATACTTGCATAAGAACTCCATCCATCGCCTCTGACGAGCATTTACATTCAACTGCATGAATATGTACTAAAGGCTCTGATGATCTGAATGTAACTCAAAATGATGACCCAAAAGGAAGTGCCTCCAATGAACCAAAGCATGAACTACGACTGCTAACTCCAAGTCATGCGTAGGGTAGTTCAACTCATGGGTCTTGAGTTTACGCTACTCATATGCATTCACTCTACCCTCCTACATAATTATAATGCCTAAGCCATCAATAGATGCATCCATGCAAACCATGAAACATGTTGAAGGATCTATGATTGCTAAGATATCAGCACTAGTGAGACACTCCTTGAGGGTCTTAAAGGCTCTCTCACACTAATTTGTCTACTCGAACTTCTTCCCTTTTTGGTGAAGGGAAGTGATAGGATGTGCAATCCTAAAGAAACCCTCTATAAAATGATGGTAACAACCTGCCAAACCCATGAAACTCCTGACCTCTATCACTATAGTAAGCACAGGCCATTCCATGATAGCTCTAATCTTTGATGGATCTACAGAAATACCATCATCTGATATAATGTGAGCAAGATAGTGAACCTCTAGACCAAAGAAGGCACACTTCAACAAGCTGCCATATAAATGATGCTCCCTCAAACACTATAATACCTAACACAAGTGAACCTCATGCTTCTCCTCAGTACAAAGTGTTCTCAGGATGTCATCAAGGAAAATAATCACAAATTGATCCAAGAAGGTATGAAATACTTCGTTCATGAGGCTCATGAACACTGCAGGAGCATTCATAAACCCAAATGGTACCACTATAAACTCACAGTGGCCATACCTAGTCCAAAAAGCCATTTTATGATTACCCGCTTTTGAAATCCATAATTGATGATATGTGGAATTAGGGTCAATCTTAGAGAACACTTTGGCTCCCTACATTTGATCAAATAGGTCATTGATCCTCGGAAGAGCGTAACGATTCTTGATTGTCACCTTATTCGATTGTCTATAGTCTATGCAAAGACGAATGGATCTTTCTTTCTTCTTAACAAAGATGACAAGAGTGTCCCAAGGCAAGACACTCAGATGGTTGTGACCCTTCTTTAGAAACTCCTCTAACTGTAGCTTAAGCACACTAAGCTCATGTGTAGCCATCCTTTAAGGTTCCCTTGATATTGGCTCAACTCCTAGCACCAAGTCTATATGAAAATCAATCTCACGATGAGGTGGCATACCTGGTAAGTCAGAATGAAAAAAACAACAAACTCCCTAAGAATGGGATGGTAATCCAAGGATACATCTATCATCTCCTCATCCATATCTTTAAGAGTGATGGAAAACAATTGACATCCCTATCAGAGACACCACTTCAACTGCATAGTGGATATCCTACGAAGGGAAATAGGACTCTAAACCCCTGTAATCACCACTATTGAACCATGGTCACCCACACACTCAATTTCCTTCTAGAGATAATCAACCTTAGCCTAATGTGCATCAAGCCAAACTATTCCCAAAACCACTCCATAGGAGCCTAATGGTGTGACATGAAGATCAACCGATGTAGTCAAACCTCCAAATTGAAGTGTGTAATCATGAACTACTAAGTCTACTAAAGCCTTAGCCCTTGAGGCTAGCTCTACCTCCCACCTATCATCTTGCCTAGATGACACTAGCCTACTACACTTCACTATAGAAGGAGCTATAAAAGAGTCAGAAGCTCCAGAATCAAACAAAATAGTAACATGAGTATCACCTATCATACCTTGGGTCTCAATAACTATGGCCTGGTGCTCAGCTTGGCAGTTCTCGACCACCATAGATACTCGATGGTATTTTCCCACATATTATGCCATCTACTCAAAGATTGTTGTATATTATCCTCTAACTGTTGGACCCAGATGACAATCCCTAGCTAGGTGTCCCATTGCTCCACATACATAACAAAGACCCCTAGTATAAACCTGAGCTAGCTAGGTCCTAGTAAATGATTATCCCCCAGTCCTACTAGAACCACTATGTCCTCCTCAGCTAGAATATTTGTGAACATGATATGGTAGCACCCTCTAATTGAGAACATTGATCCCTATGAGGACTATGTGGCCGTCATGACCTAGAGTGGCCACCCTAAAAACCTTGTTGTACTCTAGGCCTCTGAATTTTTTGTTGCTACTGTGGTGGCCTAGACAGTCCTACAAAAATCCTAAATCCACCCTTTGAAGGAAGGGGAGGTCATTGAAAACCATGTGACTAAGTACCCTAGTTGTGGTTCTCAAACTGCTCTCGTGCCTCCAAAGACTTCCCTTGAATCTCCTCTGCTATGAGGGCTTTCTCCACAACATTCTCCACAGTAACCTAAAGGTTCTTTGGATGGGCCATGTGTATAGGTCCTGATATGCCTGCATTTAGTCCTCTAATAAAGCAGATGACAAGAAGCTTGTCATCTTGGATATAGTACACATACTGTAGTAGCTCAAGAAATCGGATCTCATATTGTGCTACCGATAGTCCCGTCTACTAAAGGTTGTGAAACTCATCAATGAGACGCTATCAAAAGTGCTTAGACAAATAGCGTGCTTTTTAACCACTCTAAGAATGTCTCCCATGTGAATGTGTCAATAGATAATTGGTGCTTGTACTCCTCCTAGTGCCACCAAGTAGAGGTTGGACCTCTAAGAAAAAGTACTACACATTGTGCTTTTACATTGCTTGCACATGCATGCAATCCAAAGAACCTATCAAGATTGAGAATCCATGAGTCAGCTCTCTTTCCATCCATGGATCCCTCAAAATTATCTGGCTTGAATCGTAGCATCTCTCGAACATAATCTCTTGAATCTCGGTACGCTCTATCCTCGACTACTACCTCATGATGAGGTATCTATAGTGAAGGATCTAAGTGAACTCATCCCCTCTCTCCCTCCTCATCATACTCATATGGAATGCGACGAGGACTCCTTTTATGCTCTCTACGCTATGACCCATGTGCCTCGGTCAAGTGATGAGTCTTCTCTAGTCTAGGGCCCTCCTTGGTTGCTGGTAATCGAGTGTGAATAACCCCAATCAAGTCCTCTAGTGCATGAAGGATCTGTGAATTGAGGTTCTGTTGAAGATCATGTTGTGGTGTCTCAGATACAATTGGGGTGTCAGTGGTGCCTATAATCATTCTTCCTCGACATTACATACATGACCACATCCATGACCACTTCACTTTCTAGGTGCCATCCTACATGATAACACCATAAAAATTATTAGCATGGCGAACACATATGCCCAGAGTTCCTAATGTTGGAACCTAGGCTCTTATGCCAAAATGTAATGCATAGGAGTTAGGGTTTGAAGTAAAACTCTTAAACAGTGATTGGAATTTCTTGGAATGGTGTTGGTAGGTGTCATAAAACATGTTTGAGCCATTGACATGAAGACTTCAGGCCTAGAGTGTGAAAACCTTGTTGAGACCTAGTAGGAAAAGCCTAATTAGTTCTTTTGGCAAGTGGGATAGACAATTTTAGAGCCTTGTGTTATAGAAAAACCATACCTAAGTTTTGGATATGTTCAAGAACTCCAAAAGGATACTCAAAATAGTTTTTAAATGTTGGGTTTGAGGTCTTCCCTGCAAGTTATGCTAGAAAAAGCCAATTTGTTGTCCTACAAGGCCTAGGGAAAGTTTGTGAAGTCACCTTAATTGATGTGGAATGACTTTGGTCATTAGTTGTTTGAGTGAGTTTGACCTTTGATACCCCTACTCTACACCAGCTCCTCATAGATAGCTTGCACATATAGAAATTGTAAAAGTGTTGGGGTTGTTTTTGGGGCTTGCCTTAGTCAAACCCCTTCTCTGGTTTTTCCACGTCCATGAACAATCAAATAGGGAAAAAACAAAACCATCAAATTTTTTGAATAAAGCTATAAAAATGCTAATTTCTCTCAACCATGCATGTGCATGGTACACACTATATGCTTCGCATGGCATTGCTCAGGCAACATCACCTTTGACATGATGTTTGAGAGCTAGGTGGAGGACCAAAGTAAACTAGGGTGTAGAGTCCCTCACACACCCTAACACAACGAGGGAGATTGGCTCGAACCTAAGGTTTACTGGGCCCATTGATTATCAACCAAATTAGGGTAATAACGTTCCCCTTTAAGTCTAAGAATATGCTATTTTACATTTATTTCATTTATTTTCCTAACTATTATTTATGTGATTATTATCCCTTTGTACATACATATATGCAAGCGAAAATAAATGTCCTCTATGTATGTATATATTCTATTTACTTCAAAAAATAATATTAAAAAATTGATAATAATGATAATTACCATATCCAAATATATAAATTACTTCCCATGTGTATATGTATATATATATATATATATATATTTATTTATATATACATATACATATACATATACATATACAGATTATCTTTTTCTAAAAGGAAACTTAAAATTAAACAAGATAAAATATTCTTCTTTCTTTAGAATTATGGTAGTGTCTAACCTTCATTAAAAGGACACCCTAACTTAAACTTTTATTTAAAAAAAAAAACAATTCACTATCTTTAATTAAGACAGAGCAATTTTATCCAACTAATTTCTATTTTTTTTTCAAAATCACTATCTTTAATTCTAATAAGACAAGGCAAATTTTACCCAACTAATTTCTATATAAAAATTTACTATCTTTTATTCTAATAAAACCAATAAATTTTGCCTAACCAATCACTATTTAAAAAATTACTATCTTTTATTCTAATAAACAAAGTAAATTATTCCTAACTAATTTCTATTTAAAAATTTACTATCTTTTATTCTAATAAAACAAAGTAAATTTTTGCCTAACTAATTTCTTTTTAAAAATTTACTATCTTTTCTTCTAATAAAGCAAAGCAAATTCTTTTCCCAACTAATTTTTATTAAAAAAAAAATGATATCTTTAATTCTAATAAAAAAAACAATTTTACCCAACTATCTTTCAGATTTCAATTTATTTTTTAATGCTCTTAACTTTTCCCTAACTCTTTAACCCACGTAGCTCTCCTTTATGGTTTTCTTTATTTTCTTTCCCTTATGCTAAAGTTGCATGAAAATTTTCCATCTATTTTTTTTTTTTTCGTACTTTCCTAAAAGTGAAGTGGTGAGGAGTTTTCATTTCTTTTAAATTAGATTATATCTTAAATGAAGGATTTATTGAAGTGGATAAAGATGATAATAATATAACCCATTGTACATTTTAAACTATTAGGTTAGTTGTAGTTAGATGATAAAAAATGTTTTAAACGTGGTGTTAGCTCTTAAAAATGCAGGTAAAATACCTCAAGAGTTTGTCAATCTCTTGATACGTTTTAGGGTAACAGACAAGGCCAAATGGTTTAGACCTTCTACTCTTCAGGTGTTGCTAGACCTAGGCAGGTGTACCTATATGAATGAAGCAGACTTAAAGTTGTATGACTTGATTGATTTGACGGATCTATTACGATGGCACATAGTGTAATAGATGAAAGCTTGCTAACTACTTCTACTGAAATGTGAAATGTGAATGTTTGAATAATACTTTATAAAATTATAAAATGGAATTGGTGTGACCAGTGCCTACTTTTATTGGGCTAATGGAGTCAAGAGGTAAATGATATGTGTTTCCCTTTTTGTCTTAACTCTAGTTACTAGGCACTTTTGAGAATGAGGTTCTATAACTGGCATAAAACTTCACTAAATTTATGACTTGCATAAATTGTGTTGAAATATTTTCTTACCAGGTTCTTCTTCAATTATCCAAAATAAATCTTTAAATCACTGTGATTCATCCAAAGGAATTTAAATCTAACTTGCAAACACCAATTGATTAATTCACACAAAATGAGAATACATTCCGATAAATCATAAATATACTTGATATACTAATTTAAATGATTAAAAGACCTCAAGTTGGAGACAACCAGATAAAAATGTAAATAATTGCATCACAATAACTGAACACCAAGAAAGGATTTCACCAAATTTATGTATTCTTCTCCATTAAATAATTTGAAAGGATTTTACAATATGCAGTATGATGTTTTATTTCAGCAACTATTCACCCTATTCAACTACCTAACCTACTTATTTCTCCTAAATCTAATAAATCTCCCCCCCTTTTTTGATACAATTTCACTTTACATATATACATTGCTATTTTAGGGTTACAACCCTTCATATCTATTCACTGCAACGTTTCAAAATAAAATATTTAATTAGTTTCCTTTTGGAAAATTAAATATTTTAATTAATCTTCACCATTTTGCTCTTTCGTGAAAAATCAATTTCGGCAATAATCCTTCGTTGGCAATTTTCACTTCTCCTTTTACAGTACCATATTTAATAAAATATTCTTTCAACAAAAATTACCCACTTCTACCTTCCTTGGTAAAACATCTCACTTGTATCCTTTAGCATAAAAACATTCCTTGGGTAAAGTAATCACCCCCTTAGAGTTCTCTCATGCAAATTAATATTTACATATGCCTTTAATCCATCAGCGAGACATTTTCAAATCTTGGGTGACAGCTTTTAGCAATGTTCATTAAACCATTCGTCAAAACATCCTATAGTCTCCCTAATACTTTGAGTCTTACCGACTACTGCAAACTGTATATCGTTATAATGTCCCACAATCTCATCGACATTTGGAGTCTCACCGATAGTTATCCTTTATTCTTATGTATCGTTGTGACAATTTTGAGTCTGGGAGATGTTCCATAGATTATATTGTGTCTTACTGAGATACAACCCATGGTATTTTTCTAGTCACTGAGACACAATTACTTTCTTGTCGATGAAACAATACTTCGGTATGACTCTCATATTTCTCCCTGATGAAATTAGTCTCACCGATAATTAATTAATACAGCTGAATCTTCTACCCACATAATCTTATCGGTGTGACATATGGGTCGGCAGGACTACATGACTTCATCCCAATAGTCATTTGATAGAATCCCTTTATGCTTTGTTGGCAAGACCGGATGCAATCGATAAGACTTCATTCTGATGACTTTTAGTCTGGTCGATACGTCTTTCTATGCGCTAGTCGGTGAGACATATATGAGTTCATTATGACTCATTCTGATAACAACTTTCTTGCCGATATGATCTTTCTGTCACCAAGACAATGAATTACATCCTGTCGATATGTGTCTGTAGATGAAATCACATCGGCATGACACTCCTGAACTCTTGCCGATAGTCTACAAAAGATACACATTAGTAAAAAATGCTTCATGGATCGAGGAGACCCTCACCATCTCTTGCCAATATGAATTATACAATGAAATATTCAAGGCTAGATGAGTTCTATGGGACCACATGGCAAAGTATGAGCAAAAATATTATGAAGAGAGGATTTTTGTGCTTATGGTAAGGACTAATTTGGGAACTCATGTGTATAAATAACTATAAAATTTTCAAAATTTTACAGTTCTAACAGTGGCTTCATCTGGGGATGAATGATTGTGAGATCATTGCAAGAATCCAAATCACTGGAAGACCAGACCAAATAATTTATCCAGCAACCAACAGATTCAAACTCCCTTTTTTGTGATGAACTGTTATGGTTTTCTAAAAAACCACACCATGGTTGATGGCACAAGGCCACCAAAAGAATTTCCCCTATTTTCCTCTGTCATATACCTTATTCTATTTTGAGTCCATCAAATTCCTCTTGAGAATATTTTTACAATTTACCCTGTCATTGAAAATTTCTAGAAAAATACTATGCTCAGCCTGACTTATGTTCTTTTTATTACTTTGCAGTTCATATTTTCTATTATCATATGATAAATCTTTCTCATCTTCAGTGTTCAATGTCTATGCATATTTAATGCAACATTCCTCATTGTTTTGTTCACTATCATGTTTTGTAAAATGTTCTCCTAGTTGTATTAAAAATTTACCTTCAGAATGCCATTTTGGTAAATCTAAAAAATCCTACATTTCAACATTTTTTGAAATAATCAGATCTGAAATATTTTTTACTTCCTCCATATCACTAATTGGCAGTGACACAAAATTCTGATCCACACAACTATCATCATGAATATTTGAATCAATCAATGTTGGAAGTGAATTTTCTAAGTCTTTCTTATGAGTATACCTCCTGTACTCCATTTCCAGCAGATTTGAGATTTGCTCACTGCTGAGTGAATATGCTTCATCATCCACAATACTATTGTTGTGTTCTTCATTCTTTTCATCATCAAAAAATGGTAATTCATATGTGTTGATCTCACATTCATTTTTTTTAGAAATTGGTGCATCACTTTGATTACCAAAAACCACTTCATCTTCAACATAAAGTGGATTTGAAAACACATAAAATTGGTTTTCTGGCATACCTTGGCAAAATCTCATCTAATCTTCTTTTATCTTCTCATCATATAGTGGATTTGAAAAAAATTGGGAACCATTTTCAAGTATGCCAATTTCTTCCTCTTCATGGTTCCTATCTGCAACTGGAGGTATTGTTTTCTCATTGTCAAATGAATCAACATTTCCCATTCCTTCTTCATCCTGATCTTCATAAGAGCTAGAAGAATCCCTTGATTGTAGACCAAAGTCCTCAGGTTCATCCTCACAATCTAAATATTCATTGAATCCTTCATAACATGCACCGCTTTCCCTGTCACAACCTATTATGCAAGAAAAATCTCTTGTATCTTCATCTTCCTCATGTAGGCTATCATATGAATCATATTGACTTGCACATGTCTCATCTTCTATTGGCTGTAGTGTCTGATCGATCTCCTGATACTCATTTGTGATATCACCATTGTCTTCATACCTTTTCCTCTGCATGGTATCAATAAATTTATTCACTAGATCAAAGGTACGCTGTTTTGATGACTCTGACTAATAAACTGATTTAGGCTCCCATGCTCTTACAAACTGTTCAACAAACAGGGCCCTTGTAGGCATATAATGAGAAGGTATTTTCATACAAATTTTTGTCATTTTGTTGTATAGAGGAATTATATCTTCTCCTTCATATTTCCTTATGTCAAGAAATGCATCCAAGGGGGAAATTCTGCATCCTGATTCTATGATGGAGTCCTAGCTTTGAGTATATACATACTCATCTTCTTCTTCTTCAAATTGTTGATTTTGGCATACATATTGCTGCAAGTTCTGATTTTTTGAATCTGTACGAACCCATGGGAAGCCCAATTTGGTGCAGAAAAATTTCCAGAGTGCTTGAGAAATTGATCTTGAAATCCTTGGAGAGAATTAATAGAAGCTATCGGTAGGCTATTAAACCAATCCATAGCTTCATGAATGAGTGACATCAGGAATAGCCTCATATGTAAATCCTCATAAGGTATATCCAAATCTTGGATGAAAGTATTAAAATTACTCAAATGGTCTTCAGCTATAATTGCACTACTCCTTATAAACCTAGGGACAAGACTTCTCCAAATGCTATCCATAGGGTAGGGGTATAATTGAAACCTGGTCAAATCAAATTCTCTGATCATTGTTGTGTATTGCTTAGGAGGAAGGTTAAGTGGGTATTGATACTGGTACAGTGGATTATTGTATTGTGTATGAGGATGTGGCACGTATTCTTGACCATGAGGTGGTTGTGGTGAATAAATATTTTGTTGTGCATGATATGCATTGCATGCATTGTGAAGATGTCTAATGGTATTATGAGACACTTATGGAGTCTAAGGACCAGTTGCATTTGAATATCCTTCCTCATCGGAGAATGGTATATATTGTGGTGTATTTGGAACATATTTGTTTTTCAACTCTGGTAGTTGTAGTGTTTCTTTGTCCAATTATAGCCATTGTTTTTTTAATTCTTTCAACTCTCTTATTAACTGTTGCCTTCTCTCTTCTTCTGATATCTTTACAAGAAAGCTGGAAAAGTGTTGTTGTTCCACAATGTCTATACATTATATATCCATTTTAAACAGAGTCGCCACTCACTTTCTTAAAAGTGAGAAAAATGAAATTATTCTTGATTTACCCATTGAAGTCACTTTTCCTCAAACTTCTAAACTATGAATCTCTCTTCAATGACTCTATATCATGGTCTTCAACTGAATATTCTGAAACATTCCCCAGTAGAGTTGCCAATTTGTTAGCTCTTACAAAGGTAGTTAAAATACCTCAAGAGTTTTCCAATCTCTTGATATGTTTTAGGGTAACAGACAAGGCCAAATGGTTTAGACCTTCTACTCTTTAGGTACTGCTAGACCTAGGCGGGTGTACCTATATGAATGAAGCAAACTTAAATTTGTATGACTTGATTGATTTGATGAATCTATTATGATGTCACAAAGTGTAATAGATGAAAGCTTGCTAACTACTTCTACTGAAATGTGAAATGTGAATGTTTGAATAATACTTTATAAAATTCTAAAATGGAATTGGTGTGACCAGTGCCTACTTTTATTGGGCTAATGGAGTCAAGAGGTAAATGATATGTGTTTCCCTTTTTGGCTTAACTCTAGTTGCTAGGCACTTTTGAGAATGAGGTTCTATGACTGGCATAAAACTTCACTAAATTTATGACTTGCATAAATTGTGCTGAAATATTTTCTTACCAGGTTCTTCTTCAATTATCCAAAAGAAATCTTTAAATCACTGTGATTCATCCAAAGGAATTTAAATCTGACTTGCAGACACCAATTGATTAATTCACACAAAATGGGAATACATTCTGATAAATCAGAAATATACTTGATATACTGATTTAAATTATTAAAAGACCTCAAGTTGGAGACAACCAGATAAAAATGTAAATAATTGCATCACAACAACTGAACACCAAGAAAGGATTTCACCAAATTTATGTATTCTTCTCCATTAAATAATTTGAAAGGATTTTACAATATGCAGCATTATGTTTTATTTCAGCAACTGTTCACCCTATCCAACTACCTAACCTACTTATTTCTCCTAAATCTAATAAATCCCCCCCCTTTTTTGATACAATTTCACTTTACATATATACATTTCTATTTTAGGTTACAACCCTTCATATCTGTTCACTGCAACGCTTCAAAATAAAATATTTAATTAGTTTTCTTTTGGAAAATTAAATATTTTAATTAATCTTCATCATTTTTCTCTTTCATGAAAAATCAATTTCGGCAATAATCCTTCGTTGGCAATTTTCACTTCTCCTTTTACGGTACCATATTTAATAAAATATTCTTTCAACAAAAATTACCCACTTCTACCTTCCTTGGTAAAACATCACACTTGTATCCTTTAGCATAAAAACATTCCTTGGGTAAAGTAATCACCCCCTTAGAGTTCTCTCATGCAAATTAATATTTTCATATGCCTTTAATCCATCAGCGAGACATTTTCAAATCTTGGGTGACAACTTTTAGCAACGTTCATTAAACCATTCATCAAAACATCTTGTAGTCTCCCCGATACTTTGAGTCTTACCGACTACTACAAACTGTATATCGTTATAATGTCCCATAGTCTCATCGACATTTGGAGTCTCACCGATATTTATCCTTTAGTCTTATGTATCGCTATGACAATTTTGAGTCGGGGAGATGTTCCATAGATTATATTATGCCTTACCGAGATACACCCTGTGGTATTTTTTTGGTCACTGAGACACAATTACTTTCTCGCCGATGAAACAATACTTCAGCGTCACTGTCATATTTCTCCCCAATGAAATTAGTCTCACCAATAATTAATTAATATCACTGAATCCTCAATCCACATAATCTTATCGGCATGACATAAGGGTCGGCAGGACTACATGACTTCATCCCGATAGTCATTTGATAGAATCCCTTTATGCTTTGTCGGCAAGACCAGATGCAATCGATAAGACTTCATTCCGATGACTTTTAGTCTGGTCAGTATGTCTTTCTGTGTGCTGGTCAGTGAGACATATATGAGTTTGTTATGACTCCTTCTGATAACAACTTTCCTGTTGATATGATCTTTCTGTCGCCGAGACAATGAATTACATCCTGCCGATATGTGTCTGTAGATGAAATCACATTGGTATGACACTCCTGAACTCTTGCTGATAGACTACAAAAGATACACATTAGTAAAAATTGCTTCATGGATCGAGGAGACCCTCACCATCTCTTGTCGATATGAATTATACAATGAAATATTCAAGGCTAGATGAGTTCTATGGGACCACATGGCAAAGTATAAGCAAAAATATTATGAAGAGAGGATTTTTTTGCTTATGGTAAGGACTAATTTGGGAACTCATGTGTATAAATAACTATAAAATTTTCAAAATTTTATAGTTCTAACATGTGGTTAGACTTAATTTACACCTAGATGCTTTAAAAATTAATGTTGCAAGAGGATGCTATAGGAGAGGGCTTGAGCATGTTAAAATGACATTACTTTAAAGGAATTTAAATTAGTCAATCATTAAATCTAAATGACAACCCTGCTGCTCACCCGCTATTTATTATTTAATGCCAATGTCATAGACATCAATTGGCATTTTGTTCATATTATAGATATTCTTTAAATGTTGTGATTAAATTTAATAACAAAATACAACACTTTTTATTGAACTCAATGATATTGGAGACGGATAATATTATAACACTAAAATAACAACTTTTACCTACAAAAATTATTGACAATGCCCTCGATCATATCGCTACCCACCACACTATGAGAATGATCAGGAAATATTTAATAAGGAAACCACTCCATTTTTTCATTAATTTTAAAATTGGAGAAGGAAAGGTAACTACCTAACAAAGCTCAACCGCCCCCTTAATGAGAAGAAGCCTAGCAAAAATAAGATCAAGATCTTGCAATTTATTTCGGAGATCATTTCAAAGGATGCAGCGCCAACCTTCACCAACGTGGATTGGAATTTTATTGCTTAATCATTATTTGGATTTTTTTTTCTCTTTACTCAAATCAGGCGCCTAAACTGTTGGCAGATTGCCTTTATTATAGCTAAACAATATATATATTTTCATTGCCAACGTAAACCGCATGCTACACGCCAGCTTTAAAGATAGTTTAAATTATAAAATGTATTCGACGTCCTTTCCAAATGGGAAAATAGGCATTTATTATTAATTGTTTTTTAAAGTGCAATCCTATTTTATTTTGCTTTCTTTAGCCTCAAGGATTGCTACATGCACTTCAAAACAACCAAGCTATGAATCAATTTATAGCCTCATAGAGGAGGCATTGATAGGAGTGTGAAGAGAGAGGAGGAGGAGGCGGCTATAGGGAGGAGACTGTTGACTCCTTCATGGATCCGTGGCTCCAACACTAAATTTTCTCCCATCTTGAGGGACATCATTCTTAAAATTTTATTTTGTTCCCATTTCTTTATTTTTATTTTTATTTTTCTTAATAATAATTTAATTTAATCTGTTATTTATGAATGATCACAGGAACTACAAATTCATTGGGTCTGATTTAAGAAGTGCAAGGAGAGGGGAAGGCTAATTTAATGTATATATGACATGGCCAATATAATGTCATTATGGTGTTGCATATATTGGTGCAATGTTAAGTTTTAAACTACATGTATCATTAATGATGAAAATGGTGGGAACACATAAGTTTTTTCTGCACAAAGTCCTATGTATTATTACTTTATAAGGTTTATGAATAGCAAAAATAACCCTAGATTTCTCTTCAAACTAAAATGTATGCTTACATATATCCATTTCCTTCCAACCAACACATTAGTTGACCCCCAAATTCATGTGTAAGCATTCACAATCATGCCCTATTTCCTACTATTTTCTACTATAGAGAGGTAAATATATTCCCTTGGTAACTAATAGTACCTTTTATGCACATACGAAAATTAGAACTTAAACTCATTTCAAGCGTAGGGAAGCATTCCAAATATCACATTGGAGAACTTTTAAAATGTTAAGCTACATACATGAATAGATTCTAAAGCTATCTTGGCTACAAAGGTCTTATGAAAACACTGAAATAAATTTATTCCATATAGGAGTACTCACCTTGATATTTTACTACCATACAAATCACAATAACCACTTAAACAAACAACAATACCTCACATTAGCTTATTTCTATCTTCCATAATGATTTCAAACGCAAAGTCAATGACAGTAGAGTGAGGTTTTGCAATCATTTAAAAAGTATCTTTATTTTATTCCCATTACAAAATGTTCAAATAGTATCATAGTGCCTTAGATTTACATTTACAAATAGAAATAGTACAATATGAAATAGATTTACAGAGAAATTTCAACCACAACATAGTTTCTAGCTAAAGGTAACCCCCCCTTTTTTTATTTTCTTTGCTACAAGGTACTTTCCATCAACATATTCATGCACATAATTAATAGAGTTGACATAAGCTTTCAACAACTCTCTTCTAGACTTTTACATTTAAACAGTGATAGATTTTACTTGAAATATCATATTAAATTTCTTTATTTTCCTCTACAAGAAGCACATAAGCAATTCAAATCAACATCTCTAAACAACTTGCAAGAAAACCAATAGCACAACTTTCTTTCATGGCCAATTGGGTGTGCCCACCTCCCAACTTTGGGTTGGAAAACCATCGGCCCCCCAAGCTAGGAATTAACCAAGCTACCGAACTCACAACAATAGAACAAATAAGCCTTTCCCACCATAACACTCAAATAAAAATACTCCCAACCCAAATTTGCACATTTACATAAGGATTTTTTAATAATCTAGATGGGGATAGAGGTGGACATCACTTCTATATGGGGAGACTTATTAGGAAGTAGAAATAACCAAACAACACATTTTTTTTCTTCTTCTTCTTCTCCTTCATTCTACCCATTCATCAAAGTTCTTCATATCATACACCTCTATACAACAATATCCCAATACACCATATCATCATGAAAAAAAATTGGGCACTCATACCCCCTTTTATTTTGCCATTCCTTCTTAAAGGAGGAACAATCTCCCCATAGAGGTTCCTACTCATTCTTATCCCCCACAAGGATACTCTTCCCACATTGGGTGAGTTTATCCTATACAACCCAAACCCAACACATAGAAATACAAAGACACATAAAATGCACAAAAATCCACATAAACAATCTTCTTACATTTCCATGCACAATGGATAAAAAGGAGAAACATGCATACAAGTAAAGTAAAACCTATCTCAAATCCAAAGCCAAAATGAAGGTAAGTTGAATATGAACTCCTATCTTCTACTCCTCAAAGCCCAAGCCAAATTTTCCCTGCCAAAGCATTCCAAGCCCAAATCCAAGAAAAAGAGAACCCCTCCTTTAGCTTTCCAAAGGACTGAAATAGGAGTCAAGGATTGGAAACCCTTGGAGGAGAGAGTGACACATGTCCATCTCCTATTCACTCCTATGGACACACCTCCCCA
Organism: Sequoia sempervirens; assembly: GCA_007258455.2. Classification (NCBI taxonomy): domain Eukaryota; kingdom Viridiplantae; phylum Streptophyta; class Pinopsida; order Cupressales; family Cupressaceae; genus Sequoia; species Sequoia sempervirens. The sequence continues at coordinate 34,088 of VDFB02287599.1, forward strand.
CAAGTTCTCACACATGTGTGAGAATTCTTGGGGAACTGAAAGGCCAAAGAGTGTTCAACACTCAAGAAGGCTTTTAAATCTCATAAATGAGATTTTGGAGCCAACACTCCAATCCCATCCCCAAAATCCGTCACCCTTCTTAATGGCTAATTAAGAAGGGTCACAACTTGCAATTTTCAACAACTATGGGCTTGATTTGACCCCTAACCCATATGAAACCATCCTAGGGGTTGAATTAGGGTCAATTAACCCATTCCAAGGACTAATTCAACCATTTTAAATCCTCAAAAATAAATTGAAATTCAAACATAATAAAATAATTTCCGTAATGCCTCAAAACCCTCATCAAAATTTTAATTGACTTTAAAACCATAGTCAAAAGATTCAACACTAAATATTTTTAATCACAAAATAAAATACAACACAAAGAGGCTATGGTCCATTTTCCAAATGGACTGTAGTGGGTTTCACTTGGCTAACACAATCAAGTACCCTTGGTTACCTCCAATCCCATTGGCCATGGGCGTGTACCTGTACAGTCAATTTCCACATGTCAAAAATCCAATGCATGATAATCAATAATTAAATGAACAAATTCATATGCATATATTTAGCACAATATAACTCTAAATCAATAAATTCAATATCCATAATCATTCTTCCTCTAGCAATAACATATCCTATCAAATCATATCTAATCATATCATGATAAGGAAATCACATCATCACCAAATTAAATTTAGCATCCTTTTAATTCCATCTCATAAAACAATTATCCATTTCTATCATGGTAACCAAATCATATGAGCATATGAACAAAGGTAGCATAACGTGCATATAATCTTCATAGCATCATAAACATAAAACAAGCATAACATCAAGTGTCTATGATCCTCCAAAATAGTCCAAAACATATAGAGTATCAATCATGATTGAATCAAAAGGTAGTCAAATGGGTGTATCAAATGGTAGGCCTCACATCATCCTCCCCTAGGAATGACCGTCTTCCTGGAAATCATCAAAGAGGTTAGGATATAGGACCCTCAAATGTGAGGCATCCTCCAAAGTAGCTACTATGTTTTCATACCGATCCCATTGGACCCTAACCTGGTCCAGCTCTAGGCCTTGAAGATCCAGCGTCCATCAAGCTAAAATGTGGATGGTCTCCAAAACTAACTCATCATCTGAATCCACCTGCAAAGCATCCCAATCCAACACATGAGAAGCATCATGCACATAATATCACAAAACTGATACATGAAATACATCATGGATGTGTGACAGGCTAGGTGGCAAGGCTAGATGATAAGCTATGAGACCTATCCACTCCAAGATCTCAAAAGGGCCTACAAATTGTGGTGGAAGCTTAGAGCCCTTTCCATAATGGATTGGACTCTTATGTGGCTGCACTCTAAGAAATACATGATCACCAACTGAGAAGCTCCAATCAACCCTCTTTGCATCAACATACTCTACTTTGTCCTCTATCTTGTCCCAAATCAATGGATTCCTACATAGTCTTCCATACAATTCCTGAAATGGTGGCATCCCTAAGGAAATGTGATGCCCATTATTGTATGAAAATTCGACCAAATATAGATAATCCTCCCAACAAGACTGATGATCCATCACATACATGCATAGCATATCCTCTAACACATTATTCACCCTCTCTGTTTGGCCATCTGTCTCAAGGTGGTAAGTTGAGCCGAGTGCCCAATGCCTGCTGCAATGATGTCCAAAATGTAGATGTGAAGAGTGAATCCATATCTGATATAATCCGGTGAGGGACTCCATGTAACCTAACAATGTCATCTAAGAAGACCCTCACTACTACTGGATCTATATATTTCATACACATGGGTGAAAAATGGGCTACTTTGGTCAATTTGTCAACAGACACCATTATGGCATCATGTTGACATGAGGACAAAGGTAGACCAACAATGAAATCCATCAAAATTGTGTCCCATTTCCACTCTAGAATGTCGTGCATGTAAAAAAGTCCTATTGGATGTTGGTGCTCTACCTTGACCCTCTGAAACTCAAGGCATTGAGTCACAAAATCTATAATGTCTCATCGCATATGTGCCCAATGATATACCTATCTCAAATTGGCATGCATCTTTTTCACCCCTGGATTTGCTACATAAGGTTCCCTATGTGCCTCTAATAGTATAAGTGTGTGAAGGTCACCTGCACTAGGTACATAGATATGCCCTCTATGACATAGTAATCCATCAAAATCCAAGGTATATCCTAAAAAAATTTCCCTTAAGGGCCCTCTGTGACTGGATCTCCCACTGAACCAACATATACCACTCATCATCTGGAAGGTGTTGTAGAATCTAACTCCTCAAATCAATGCTCAATGTCATGGATGATAGCTCATGACACCTCCTACTCAGTGCATCTGCAACCACATTCTCCTTCCCTTTGATGTAATGCACATCAAAGTCATACTTGCATAAGAACTCCATCCATCGCCTCTGACGAGCATTTAGATTCGGTTGCATGAATATGTACTAAAGGCTCTGATGATCTGAATGTAACTCAAAATGATGACCCAAAAGGAAGTTCCTCCAATGAACCAAAGCATGAACTATAGCTGCTAACTCCAAGTCATGCATAGGGTAGTTCAGTACAGTGCCTAAGCCATCAATAGATGCATCCGTCCAAACCATGAAATTTGTTGAAGGATCTGGAACTGCTAAGATAGGAGCACTTGTGAGACACTCCTTGAGGGTTTGAAAGGCCCTCTCACACTAATTTTTCCACACAAAATTCTTCCCTTTCTGGTGAAGGGAAGTGATAGGATGTGCAATCCTAGAGAAACCCTCTACAAAATGATGGTAATAACATGCCAAAACCATGAAACTCCTGACCTCTGTCACTGTAGTACGCGCAAGCCATTCCATGATAGCTCTAATATTTGATGGATCTATGTAGATACCATCACTAGATATAATGTGACCAAGATAGTGAACCTCTAGACCAAAGAAGGCACACTTCAACAAGCTACCATATAACTGATGCTCCCTCAAACACTATAATACCTGCCGCAAGTGAACCTCATGCTCCTCCTCGGTACGTGAATATATCAGGATGTCATCAAGGAAAATGATCATAAATTGATCCAACAAGGTACGAAATACTCCATTCATGAGGCTCATGAACACTGTAGGAGCATTCGTCAACCCAAATGGTACCACTAGAAACTCATAGTGGCCATACCTAGTCCTGAAAGCCATCTTATGAATATCTGCTTCTACAATCCATAACTGATGATATTTGGAATTAAGGTCAATCTTAGAGAACACTCTGGCTCCTTTCATCTGATCAAATCGGTCATCGATCCTCGGAAGAGGGTAACGATTCTTGATTGTCACCTTATTCAGCTATCTATAGTCTATACAAAGATGAAGAGATATGTCTTTCTTCTTAACAAAGATGACAGGAGCACCCCAAAGCAAGACACTCAAATGGATGTGACCCTTCTCTAGAAACTCCTCTAACTATAGCTCGAGATCACTAAGCTCATGTGTAGCCATCATGTAAGGTGCCCTTGATCTCGACTCAACTCTTGGCACCAAGTCTATATGAAAATCAATCTCATGATGAGGTGGCATAACTGGTAAGTTAGAATGAAAAACATCAGCAAACTACCTAAGAATGGGATGGTCATCCAAGGATCCTCTATCATCTCCTCATCCATATCTCTAAGAGTGATGGAAAACAACTGACATCGCTTTCACAGACACCGCTTCAACTGCATAGCGGATATCGTAAGAAGGGAAATAGGCCTCTAAACCCTTGTAATCACCACTATTGAACCATGGTCATACACACACTCAACTACCTTTCGGCAACAATCAACCTTAGCCTAATGTGCATCAAGCCAATCCATGTCCAAAATCTCTCCATAGGAGCCTAATGGTGTGACATGAAGATCAACCAATGTAGTCAAACCTCCAAATCGAAGTGAGCAATCACGAACTACTGAGTCTACTAAAGCCTTAGCCCTTGAGGATAGCTCTACCTCCCACCTATCATCTTTCCTAGATGCCACTACCCTACTATACTCCACTAAAAAAGGAGCTATAAAAGAATCAGAAACTCTAGAATCAAACAAAATAGTAACATGAGTATCACCTATCATACCTGGGGTCTCAATAACTATGTCCTGGTGCTCAACTTGGCAATTCTCAACCACTACAAATACTCGATGGGATTAGCCCACATCTTCCACTGTCTACTCAAATCATGTTGTGTGTTATCCTCTAACTATGGAACCCTGAGGACAATCCCTGGCTAGGCATCCCACTACTCCACATACATAACAAGGACCCCTAGTATAAACCTGAGCTAGCTAGGTCCTAGTAAACGATTGTCCCCTAGTCCTACTAGAACCATTATGTCCTCCTTGGCTAGACTATTTGTGAACATGTTGGGGTAGCACCCTATAAATGAGAATGTTGATCCCTATGAGGACCGTGAGGCCATCATGACCTAGAGTGGCCACCCTGAAAACCCTATTGTGCTCTAGGCATCTTGCTATGCTACTACTATTGTGGTGGCCTAGATGGTCCTAAAGAAGGCCTAAATCCTCCCTTCGAAGGAAGGGGAGTCATTGAAAACCATGTGACTGAGTATCTTAGTTGTGGTTTTGAAACCTCACTCGTGCCTCCTGAGACTTCCCTTGAGTCTCCTCTACTATGAGGGATTTCTCCACAGCAAACTGAAGGTTCTCTAGATCGTCCATGCGTACAAGTCCTGATATGCCTGCATTTAGTCCTCTGATAAAGTAGTTGATAAGAATCTTGTCATCTTGGATATAATCCACATACTGTAGTAGCTCAATAAATTGGCTCTCATATTGTGCTATTGATAGTCCCCTCTGCTAAAGGTCATGAAACTCAACAATGCGACGTCGAAAGTGCTCAAACAAGTAGCATGCTCGAAATAGCTCTAAGGATGTCTCCCATGTGAGTGTGTCAATAGCTAAGTGGTGCTTGCACTCCTCCTAATGCCATAAAGTAGAGGTTGGACCTCTAAGAAAAATTACCGCACATCGTGCTTTTACATTGCTTGCATATGCATGCAATCCAAAGCACCTATCAAGATTGAGAATCCATTACTCAGTTCTCTGTCCATCTGTGGATCCCTCAAAATTATTTGGCTTGAATCGTAGCACCTCTCGAACATGATCTCTTGAATCTCGGTACACTCTATCCCCAACTTCTACCTCATGATGAGGTATCTGTGGTGGAGGATCTAAGTGAACTCGTCCCCTCTCTACATCCTCATCATACTCATCTGGAATGTGATGGGGACTCCTGCTATGCTCTCTACGCTATGACCCATGTGCCTTGGTCAAGTGATGAGTCTGCTCTAGTCTAGGACCCTCCTCGGTCGTTGGTAATCGAGCGTGAATAACCCCAATCAAGTCCTCTAGTGCATGAAGGATTTGTGAATTGAGGTTTTGTGGAGGATCATGTTGTGATGTCTCAGATACATGTGGGGGTGTCATTGGTTCCTTTGATCGGTCTTCCTTTGCATTACATCTGCAACTACGTCCATGACCGTGTCCATGGATACACCACTTCCTAGGTGCCATCCTACATGATAACACCGTTCAAATTATTAGCATGGAGAACACATATGCCCAGAGTTCCTAATGTTAGAACCTAGGCTCTAATACCAAAATTTAATGCATAGGAGTTAGGGTTTGAAGTAGAACTCTTAAACAGTGATTGTAATTTCTTGGAATGGTGTTGGTAGGTGTCATAAAACATGTTTGAGCCATTGGCATATTGAAGACTTGAAGTCTAGAGTGTGAAAACCTTGTTGAGAACTAGTAGGAAAAGCCTAATTAGGCCTTTTGGCAAGTGGGACAGTCAATTTTAGAGCCTTGTGTTACAAAACAACCATACCTAAGTTTTGGATATGTTGAAGAACTCCAAAATGGTACTTAAAATAGTTTTTAAATGTTGGGTTTGAGGTCTTCCCTGCAAGTTATGCCAAAAAAATCCAATTTGTTGTCCTAAAAGGCCTAGTGGTAGTTTGTGAAGAAAGTCACCTTAATTGATGCGTAATGACTTTGGTCAATAGTTGTTTGAGTGAGTTTGACCTTTGATACCCCTGCTCTACACTAGCTCCTCATAGACAACTTGCACATATAGAAATAGTAAAAGTGTTGGGGTTGGTTTTGGGGCTTTCCTTGGTCAAACCCCTTTTTTGGTGTTTCCACGTCCATGAACAATCAAATAGGGAAAAAACACAACCATCATATTTTTTGAATAAAGCTATAAAAATGCTAATGTTTGTCAACCATGCATGTGCTACACACTATATGCTTCAGGTGGCATTGCTCAAGCAACATCACCTTCAACACGATGTTCGAGAGCTAGGTGGAGGACCAATGTAAACTAGGGTGTAGAGTCCCTCACACACCCTAACACAATGAGCGAGATTGGCTCAAACCTAAGGTTTACTGGGCCCATTGATTATCAACCAAATTAGGGTAATAACATTCCCCTTTAAGTCTAAGAATATGCTAAATTACATTTATTTCATTTATTTTCCTAACTATTATTTATGTGATTATTATCCCTTTGTACATACATATATGCAAGGGGAAATAAATGTCCTCTATGTATGTAAATATTCTATTTACTTCAAAAAATAATATAAAAAAATGATAATAATGATAATTACCATATCCAAATATATAAATTACTTCTCATATATATATACAAATTATCTTTTTCTAAAACAAACTTAAAATTAAACAAGAGAAAATATTTGTATTTCTTTGGAATTATGGTAATGCCTAACCTTCATTAAAAGGACACGCTAACTTAAACTTTTATTTTAAAAAAAACAATTTAGTATCTTTAATTAAGACAAAGCAATTTTATCCAACTAATTTCTATTTTTTTTTTAAATCACTATCTTTAATTCTAATAAGACATGGAAAATTTTACCCAACTAATTTCTATATAAAAATTTACTATCTTTTATTCTAATAAAACCAAGTAAATTTTGCCTAACTAATTTCTATTTAAAAATTTACTATATTTTATTCTAATAAAATAGAGTAAATTTTTCCTAACTAATTTCTATTTAAAAATTTACTATCTTTTATTCTAATAAAACAAAGTAAATTTTGCCTAACTAATTTCTATTTAAAATTTTACTATCTTTTATTCTAATAAAGCAAAGCAAATTCTTTTCCCAACTAATTTTTATTAAAAAAAAATTGCTATCTTTAATTCTAATAAAAAAACAATTTTACCCAACTATCTTTCTGGTTTCAATTTTTTTTTTTAATGCTCTTAACTTTTCCCTAACTCTTTAACCCACGTAGCTCTCCTTTATGGTTTTCTTTATTTTCTTTCCCTTATGCTGAAGTTGCATGAAATTTTTCCCTCTATTGTTTTTTTTGCATACTTTCCTAAAAGTGAAGTGGTGATGAGTTTTCATTTATTTTAAATTAGATTTTATCTTAAATGAAGGATTTATCAAAGTGGATAAAGGTGATAATGATAGAACCCATCGCATTTTTAAACTATTAGGCTAGCTGTAGTTCAATGATAAAAAAATGTTTTAAATGAGGTTAGACTTAATTTACACCCAGAGGCTTTAAAAATTAACATTGCAAGAGGAAACTACATGAGAAGGCTTTAACATGTTAAAATGGCATTACTTTAGAGGAATTTAAATTAGTCAATCATTAAATCTAAATGACAAACCTGCCGCTCACCCACTATTTATTATTTAATGTCAATGTCATAGACATCAATTGGCGTTATGTTCATATTATAGATATTCTTTAAATATTGTGATTAAATTTAATAACAAAATATAGCACTTTAATTGCACTCAATGATATTGGAGACGAACAATATTATAACACTAAAATAGTAACTTTTACCTACAAAAATTAATGACAATTCCCTCAATCAGATGGCTACCCACCCCACTACAAGAACGATTAGGAAAGATTTCATAAGGCAGACGCTTCATTGGTTCATTAATTTTAAAACTGGAGAAGGCAAGGTAACTACCTAACAAAGCTCAACCACCCCCTTAATGAGGAGAAGCCTGGCACAGATAAGATCGAGATCTTGCAATTTATTTGGGAGATCATTTCAAAGGATGCAGCACCAACCTTCACCTACATGGACTGGAATTTTATTGCTTAATCATCATTTGGATTTTTTTTCTCTTTACTCAAGTCAGGTGCCTAAACTACTAGCAAATTGCCTTTATTATAGCTAAACAATATATATATATATATATATTTCATTGCCAAGGTAAACTGCATGCTACACACTAACTTTAAAGACAGTTTAAATTATGAAATGTACTCGTCGTCCTTTCCAAACGGGAAAATAGGAATTTATTATTAATTGTTGTTTAAAGTGCAGTCCTATTTTATTATGCTTTCTACAGCCTCAAGGATTGTTGCCTACACTTCACAACAACCAAGTTATGAATCAATTTCTAGCCTCATAGAGGAGGCATTGACAGGAGTGTGAAGAGAGAGGAGGAGGAGGCAGCTCCAAGGAGGAGACCACTGACTCCTTCATGTAGTCGTGGCTCGAGGACTAAATCTGCACCTATCTAGAGGGACATCATTCTTAAAATTTTATTTTGTTCCCATTTCTTTATTTTTTATTTTTATTTTTCTTAATAAATAATTTAATTTAATCTATTATTTATGAATGATCGCAGGAACTATGAATTCATTGGGTCTGATTTAAGAAGTGCAAGGAGAAGGGAAGGCTGATTTAATCTATATATGACATGGCCGATATAATGTCATTATGGTGCTGCATATACCGGTGCAATGCTAATTTTAAACTGCATGTATCATTAATGATGAAAACATGGGAACACATAAGTTTTTTGTTGCACGTAGTCCTATGTATTATTATTTTTCTAAGGTTTACAAATAGCAGAAAGAACCCTAGCTTTCTCTTTGAACTAAAATGTATGCTTACATATATCCATTTCCTTCCAACCAACACATTAGTTGACCCCCAATTCATGTGTAAGCATTCACAATCATGCCCTATTTCCTACTATTTTCTACTATAGAGAGGTAAATATATTCCCTTGGTAACTAACAATACCTTCTATGCACATACGAAAAATAAAAACTTAAACTCATTGCAAGCATAGGTAAGCATTCCAGATATCACATTGGAGAACTTTTAAAATCTTAAGCTACTTACATGAATAGATTCTAAAGCTATCTTGGCTACACAGGTCTTATGCAAACACTGAAATAAATTTATTCCATACAGGAGTATTCCGTTGATATTTTACTACCATACGAATCACAATAACCACTTAAACAAACAACAATACCTTGCATCAACTTATTTCTATCTTCTATAATAATTTCAAACATAGAGTCAATGACAGATAGAGTGAGGTTTTGTAATCATTTACTTAGTATCTTTATTTTATTCCCATTACAAAATGTTCAAATAGTATCATAGTGCCTTAGATTTACATTTACAAACAGAAAGAGTACAATATGAAATAGATTTAAAGAACTTGCAACCACAACATAGTTTCTAGCTAAAGGTAACCCCCCCTTTTTTTGTTGTCTTTGCTACAAGGAACTTTCCATCAACATATTCATGCACATAAATAACAGAGTGCACATAAGCTTTCAACAACTCTCTTTCAGACTTTTACATTTAAACAGTGACAGATTTTACTTGAAATATCATATTAAATTTCTTTATTTTCCTCTACAAGGAGCACATAAGCATTTCAAATCAAAGCTCTCAACAACCTGCAAGAAACCCATAGCACAACTTTCTTTCATGGCAATCAGGTGTGCTCACCTCCCAACCTTGGGTTGGAAAACCAACCACCCCCCGAGCTAGGAGGTAACCAAGCTACCAAGTACACACAACAATAGAACAAATAATCCATTCCCACCACAACACTCAAACAAAAATACTCCCAACCTAAATTTACACATTTACATAAGGATTCTTTAAGAATCCAGATGGGGATAGAGGTGGACATCACTTCTATATGGGGAGACTTATTAGCAAGTAGAAATAACCAAACAACACATTTTCTTCTTCTTCTTCTTCAATCTACCCATTCATCAAAATTCTTCATATCATACACCTCCATACAACAATATCCCAATACACCATATCATCATGAAACAAATTTGGGTACTCATACCCCCTTTTTTTTGCCTCTCCTTCTCAAAGGAGGAACAATCTCCCCATAGAGGTTCCTACTCATTCCTATCCCCACAAGGATACTCTTCCCACATTGGGTGAGTTTATCCTATACAACCCAACCCACACATGGAAATACAAAGACACATAAAATGCACAACAATCCACATAAACAATCTTCTTACATTTCCATACACAATGGATAAAAAGGAGAAACATGCATACAAGTAAAGTAAAACCTACCTAAAATCTAAAGCCAAAATGAAGGTAAGTTGAAGATGAACTCCTATCTTCTACTCCTCAAAGCCCAAGCCAAATTTTCCCTTCCAAAGCATTCCAAGCCCAAATCGAAAAAAAAGAGAACCCCTCCTTTAGCTTTCCAAAGGATTCAAATAGGAGTCAAGGGTTGGAAACCCTTGGAGGAGAGAGTGACACATGTCCATCTCCTATTCACTCCTATGGACACACCTCCCCACAAGTTCTCACACATGTGTGAGAATTCTTGGGGAACTGAAAGGCCAAAGTGTGTTCAACACTCAACAATGTTTTTAAATCTCATAAATGAGATTTTGGACCAACACTCCAATCACATCCCCAAAATCCGTTACCCTTCTTAATGGCTACTGAAGGGTCACAACTTTAATTTTCAACAACTATGGGCTTGATTTGACCCCTAACTCATAGGTAACCATCCTAGGGGTTAAATTGGTCGATTAACCCATTCCAAGGACTAATTCAACCGTTTTAAATCCTCAAAATGAAATTCAAACATAATAAAAGATTTTTCGTAATGCCCAAAACCCTCATCAAAATTTTATTGACTTTAAAAGCATAGTCACAAGATTCAACACTAAATCTTTTAATCACAAAATAAAATACAACACAAAGAGGCTATGTCTATTTTCCAAATGGACCATAGTGGGTTTCAAACACAATTGGGTACCCTTGGTTTCCTCCAATCCCATTGGCCATGGGTGTGTACCTGCACACTCAATTTCCACATGTCAAAATATCCAACGAATGATAATCAATAATTAAATCAACAAATTCATATGCATATATTTAGCACAATCTAACTTTGAATCAATAAATTCAATATCCATAATCATTCTTCCTCTAGCAATAACATATCCTATCAATTCATATCTAATCATGACATGATAAGGAAATCACATCATCACCAAATTAAATTTAGCATCCTATCAATTCCATCTCATAAAACAATTATCCATTTCTATCATGATAACCAAATCATATGAGCATATCAACAAAGGAAGCATAACATGCATATAATCATCATAGCATCATAAACATAAAACAAGCATAACATCAAGTTTCTATGATCCTCCAAAATAGTCCAAAACATATAGAGTATCAATCATGATCAAATCAAAAGATAGTCAAATGGGTGTATCAAATGGTAGGCCTCACAGATGAGCACAATGACTTTGGTCCATCAGGAATACAAATCTAAGAGGTAAGTTGCATCAATTGTCAATTTGTCACTTGTTTATCATTTACCCTCTACTTGACTGAGGGTGAGATCTCTTTTACATCATCATAGCTATAGTGGAGGTAGAAATACCAAAACAGGGTTTGGCTTAGGCAAGCCCCTATATGGCATAACCTTTTCCCCTATTTCTTGTGTATAGGATTACATATTTGAAATGAATTGGAGAGGATTGAAGACCTAATTGTTCATTCAATAATTCAAGTCCTGACAGTCAACAAATTAGAGAAAATGGATTGTATTAGTGATATATGAAGTTTTGGCAATGAGTCCATAGGGGTAGAACCTACAAACAAAGAGCAACTAAGATTTGAATTCTAATTCTAAGAATCTACACTTCAGTCTAAGGCACCCAGTGCCCTTTTCCATCCATCTCAAGCCAAAATTTATATGTCGAGTTTTTTATATCTGCACTCTACTCTTTTGAACTTTGTTTCTAGTTCCTAGTTTTGTATTTTCTAGAAATCATCTCAATTTATTGAATTTTCATAGTTAACACAGGTGCATCATTACATTATCAAATTACATCAATTAATAATCAATTAATCCTTATCAACCCACACACATCAAAAGGACTAAAACCCTGCTCCACCATTCTAGCTCTTCCATTGAGGTTAGTATCCAAGTGGGTGTTTGAGATCAATTTTAGTCCTTTCCATTGAGATATTGGAAGACGTGTGATTTAGACCCTAGATCTCTTTTTCCAACATCACATTTTGGTGAACCTAATGTTTGTGCACTTTATAATCTTTTGCAATCTTAATTAGGTCATGTTAAAATCTGAAAAGAAAAATGAAAAAGTTTAAATTTATGATTTATGCATGAAAGTTATGGTAAAAAATATTTTAAAAGTAAAATTTAGCATAACATTTGTAATTTGAAAGATAAAAATTATTAATTCTAGTTGTTGCAAGGTAGATCTAATCAATAATTGCACTAAAAATATTCATTAGGTCAATGATAAAATCTAGAAATATTCTGAAAGTGCTTGAAATTTTCATGTATGCATGCATATGTTGTTGAAAAAGTGAAAATTTACATTATTCTTGTCATCTCAAAAGATAGAAAAATTTTAACTTTTAGATTTGTCAAATTAGGATCAATTGATTATTATATTTCACAATATAAATAATGTTGGTAAAATGTGTCTCAACCTTTCAATTACATAAGTTACTATTGATACATAAGGTGTTGTTCATCCAACGACAACGAGGGGCAGGGGGTCTCCCCCTGTGAAGGGTTTGAGGGGATCATCCCCCCGACTAGGGTTGAGGAGTAGTATGCCTTGGCAGGGGCTTGGGGACAATGCCCCCGAAAGGAAAATTTTATTTATATTTTATTATTGTAAATCTAGACCGTTCATCACTAGGTCTTAGATCTAACGATCGATATTTTATTAGCTTGATTTTCCCTAGAAGGAAACCCTATTTTATGAGGGTATTGTATTATGGTTGTGTATTATGATGTATTACGAGAGTCTAAAAGTGGTCATGTTTCCTCTAGATCTCTGGTTGGTGATACTCATGTGAGAAGCTTGCTCTACAAGTATATTATAATCTTTGTGATTTCTAAATAATATATTGGGCACTTTTGGAGTGTGGGATTTTTCTCTTGAAATTGTTTTCCCCACGTAAATCATTGTGTTGGGGTATGTATGATATTTATGTCTATTTTGTTTAAGTTTTTGTAACTGATAAGATTTGTAAATTTTTTGCATTATTCTCCTCTCAAGATTAGTATAGGAAGTTGTTCAACTACCTTAGCTTCCTTACAAAGAATACCTTTGGAGTATATTGCATACTTTAAAAAATATAAAATTGCATGTATAATTGTGTTTTACATATTAGCAAAATTGAAATTTTATGCATTTCTAAAAATTTGCCTATTGTCAAGCCTGAACATCTATAGATTAGGATCCTTCAACACTATAGCTCATTTCCAAATTTTGAAAGTAAAAAAAATCAACCTCATTGGTCTAGGGCACCCAATGCCCTTGTCTAGTCAGTTTTAACCAAAATTTGGATCACAGCTATGTCTCACTTTTTGTGATTGTGTTGTTATTTTCCTTTTATTATATGAACACTAAAGTGTTTTGAAATGTATAATAAATTTATGAGCTTCATGACTTGGTGTCCCTTAGCTAATACCCCCATGAGGCACAATTTTAGACTTATGGCTTCCCATGCTACAATCACAACCAATGTTGAGCCTAAGTCTTATAACTCTTTCACTCAAGGTATTACATATACCTAATCCATATTAGATTCCCTTCATAATCCTATGTTTCCCATGTCTTTGTCACAACCTAACATTTATGTGGACTTGGAGGATGTTATTGCCCATGTCCCTAATGATAAACTAAAATAATTGGATAAAGACCTAAAAGGACATCAACTATTCTAAAGCACTAAATCTTTGGCTAGAGAAATATTCCCTCTTTTGGATAAACCTTAGGAAATTGGAAAACGATTCGTAAGGAATAGAAGTGTTATGTAGCCTAGCTCATATAGTGGATGCTAATATTCTTGTGGTAGCTAGTTGTTCTCAAGTTTTAATTAACAGTCAAAACCAATTATGAAAATAAGTTCCCTCCCCTACAACAATACCTTCTTTTCTCACCTTTACAACTATAGTCATAGCATTAGCAACGCAATATAGAAATGGTTTAAACTCAAGCTTAGGGATTTCTAGTGGGAACCCTTATAGGTTTTTTCACTTCACCTATAACATCACCATATTTTTCATCCCTCTTAAATGTGAAAAATAGCCTACAATTCATCCATACTAGCTCACCATACTTAACAAGCTCTCAAAACATGTCACCAAACAATCCTATGATAAAGTATCTTTTATAAAACATGACATTGTTACAACATTTCAAATTTAAACCAAAATCAAACCAATGGTAAACCTCCAATATACCTCACATGTAGCCCATTGTTGTTTGCTATCTTAAATACACTTATACCATAGAACATCAAAATACCTCACTTTAAAAAGTACAATGGTAAGGGAGATCTTGTTACAAGGTGTGTTCCCTTGGTCTCCTTGTGTTGTGAAATGCAACTCTCAGGTTCATGACATGGCTTGACCGCCTCATGTGGATTCCTTAACTATGATGGTTGTATCAAGAATTAACAAGTAGATCTTTTGGCGCAATAGTAACTATTTGTGCAACAAATCCTAATAACCATGTGTTAACTTTTACTACCTTGTGTAACGACTTTGAAATTTTGAAGATGTGCTCTTAGTGAAACTCTTTCCTAGATCATTAAAGGATATGACATTGGATTGGTTTTTTTCATTACCAAACAACTCAATTACTTCCTTTACACAACTCATTAACTTGAGTTCCTCAAATATTTTCAAGCAAACATTGGTTGTCAATTTATGTTAACGGATTTAGTTCACTATAAAAAAGGACCCAAAGAGAATAATAGACTTTATAGGATGATACCAATCGCTTTATTCATAAATATCCTATAGTATTCTAGACATTGACATTCAAAGGGTGTTCATAAGAAATTTACAAACTAATTTAGTCTAGATAAGATATTGTTGATAAAATATCCATCTTTCACACACTTGTGTACGACCCTTCATGATTAGCAAATATCATTTAGTTAATATGAAGGTACACCTTCATCGACTCCTACTAGTCAATATGAAACTATTCCTCAAAAATTTACTAATCATTAAAAAAATCATTAAGAGAAACACAAGTAGTTGTTGCAAATCCATCTCCATATAAATTTAGGCGAAGAGATACAACTAGTTACCACAAATACAACTCCATATTGAAGTCATAAAATAAATTCATAACTTTTAATGTATAAAAGAGCACACCTTTAAATCATTAAAAAAAGCTTACATACACACAATAATCATAGATAAAGTCTTTTACAACTAAAAATACTCAATAATCCATCTCAAATCTACAATGACCAATATGAAATAAGAGAAGAACATTATGAAGGTTTACATTGTATTAGAACATTGTCACATAACTATATAGCTCCCATTATAATCATGCCAACAAGTGTGCCAAGATGGAACTCACAATTAGGTTTAAATAATCCTTGGGTTTCTACATATTTATATTGAGACATTCAATTGCAAATATAAATCCTCTTAACTACCCTTCCTATGATTTACAAAGCACATTATTTTTTGTTATAGATTAGATTTCATAAAGTGATGTCCTGAGCCAACTTAAAACACATATAGTTAAGAAAATTCTCAAAGATTAACCTCTTGATCCTCTTCTATCTTTGCATGTATAATATTTCATTACATTAGTCAATTCCTAGGGTGAGGTCACAAGGGTAACTTACAATAAATGCATGGCATCCACCAAAATAGTCATCTTTATAAGAAATATCCCTTGGATATATTGATAAGTACCCTAGGGTAGAGAAAATTCCATGTCCATGCCTAGATAGTTCATCATGCAATAACTTGTAGACCTAAAAATATGGGAGTTTGGTAATCGCATCTAGGTCACTTGAGCCTATTTCATCAGAAACACATGGCCTTACATATAAATCCATGTGCTAGAGGATTCCAATCGCACCTTATCTTGATTTTAATGTGTGTAAATATCCTTCACATTCCTTTGAGGGAATTAATGAAATTTTAAAACATGTAGGGGAGTAGCTAAGAAATACCACTCAAATGGTAGAAATTTAAGGTAGACTTGCAGTTAGGGTTCACAAAGTTCACAAAAGGTTGAGAACTCTATAATTTAGAACTTGTAAGGATTTAAACTTGGGATATAATGTACAAATTATAGAGGAT